>JASCZW010007483.1:0-65654 GCA_034211315.2 Aedes japonicus | reverse complement strand
TTCAAGAAGGTTTTACAATAATTAATTTTGTTTAAAAGCGCATTTTAAATTCACAATATTATTTTTTCTTGTACGAAAATTTAAGTAAAGTATATATACCCCAGATTGATAAGAAATTTCGAAACTAACGAATGTAAATAAGCAAAATATGGAGATAGGAGTTCATTCATTAACGATAATATTTTCAAAAATGTAGTTTTAGAAGTAAGGTTCAGGTAAATTTCAGTTATCATAGACTGCATTATGGGCCTGTGTGTCATCCCCAAAAGGTAATTGTAATAATTGAACTATTCACAACACAGTATTGATGAAATGCATATAGTAATTTAAGAGTTATTGCTGGAGGAAACTTCAGCACTGTCAACATAGACAGTATTCTGAACGGCGTTCCAAGTGTTCTAAATAATTATATAATAGTCTACTTAGACATCTTTAATTAGAAATTGATTCAAAGTTGTTGGGTGCAATATTGCAGGGATGGGTACTATAACATGGAAAATTCTACATCTTTTATAAAATACGAAGACAAAATATCTAAAACTTCAAATGGTGCTCACGCGATTGATATATGCTAGTGTAACTATGGTATTCGTCCTAGTAATAGGGAATGTTGCGCAAGGGTCCAGCCTTGCAACAAGCTGTCATGCAGCTCCACACAAGAAAAAAAACTCAGTACATACTATGGTCACCACGCTACCAATAAAATTTAAACATCATTGTTCATGATATTTCATGTATTTAAATTTCCTGAATTTGGTTATAAAAAAGTTTATCAAAGTTTTTAAATTTAGTCATTTCTTCGACTTTTTTGTAAAATGTTATTCATTAATATAGGGGGAAATCTTGCCTCACATGAGGCTAACTTTTTATGAAAATATTGTTGACCTGTTAAAACTATTATTGATCTATTCTTTTCGACAAAAATTTAAAAAAAATATTTTAATTAAGTAGTATCGCAATGCTGGACCCGTCGGATTTTTTTTTTAATTTTCTAAGAATTGTAACAGTTTGTGTGTTCCCAGTGTATTCCCATCTGCATTCACTCAGTAGAGACAGAGTTCAGATTATAATTTAAAAATGCTTTTCAATATTTCCTTGGAATTTTATCAAAATTCCCTTCACATTTCTTACAACAGTTGAAAATTTATTCTTAAAGTTTCTTTAAAGGATTTGATTTTCAATCAAAAGCTTATATTTTGGCGTTATTTGTGTTGGCTATTTTGGGTTATTGATGGCGAAAATATTAAACACATTTACAGCTTTACATACAAAATTGACATTTTCTTTGTCACAACTCAAAAGATGAATTGAGCAGAAATTTTTAAAGCAGCTCAGAAGTAACCTGATTTTTAAACTGTCTTAAGTTTATAAATTTTAAAACACAGTTTTCAAAATTACCTCTGATCCAACATATTAGAAAATTTTAAAAACATTTTTTTTTTTTACAAAACACAAAAATTTCATAAGAATGAATAATTTTTCCAAACAATTCATTGTTGTATAACTTTTCAATTTTATATTATTTAAAAACTAAATATTTGCCAAACCTTATAACATGGCCAGTATGATGCCATTTTGAAGACTGTGCATGATAATTTATAAATTCAATACAGTTCGAAACGGTAGATGCATTTGTTAATTTAGCCTATACTGCAGTTGTTTATATGCTTTTTCCATATCTTCAAAACAATTCGAAAAATGTCCATGGAATTTCGATGCCCTGGAATACTATCAAAGTCGATCCAATTCTTAAGTTTAACCTCAAATTACCCATGGATGTTTCTTTCGAACTGAATCAGTATCAACCGACACAATATTGAATATATTTAAAACGCGCAATGCAAACCAATCAAAATTTTGCTCGATTCTCTTCAGTCATCTCGACTCACTGAGGCACAGCATAGATCTAATTATTGGATTCAACCTGTTCTGATTCTTCAATAAAATGACATGCCCTAAACAATTACGCTACTTTCATCGCTCTTTTCAATATTCCTATATACGAAAAAAATCTTCGGGCAGGCCCCCTCCAGGCCCCCTCCAGACTAATTGCCCAGTTCCGCCAATGGACAAGACAAAGGCGGGAGGAGTGCTATACAGCTGGAATAGAACTAAGATAGTTACTTGAGAGGTTTTCTCAGTTTCCAAGAGTATCACGTCAACACATTCCTACCATTTTCTTATTGGATCTGCATTTTGGTGAGGCTGGCGCCGGTATTGCCTTACGTTGGAATCTCCCGTTTTTACACATTGAGGATATATGTTGGTACTGTTACCAACATATTAAAAGTGTTTGGCGAACGTTTGATGACAGCCAGGAAAGCTGGATCGAGGAAAATCGAAATCCCGGAGGAAACAGCGACGACAATAAGAGTTGCCCGCTGTTTCGAGCGGAACTCAACCTCTCCGTCCGAGATGTCGCAAATAAGCTGTAAGTTGCGCCTTCAACCGTGGATAGGGCTAGAAAACGAGCTGAACCATCGACTTACAAGAAAATGTTGACTTTTTTTTTTATAAATCAAGTTGTTGTTTATTTGTCACTTCATGATGGGAATACAGTGTTTAAGAGTTCTAAAAATTTACATCTAGGTGAAAATTCAAAGCGTTCACATCTATTCTATTGTTACGTTGATTAACAAAGTCGATGTAATTGATTACTAATTTACGAATCTTCACTCTTGAAGCTCTGTTTATTCCTACTAGGGCAGGTCTCACCAGGTCATCGAAGGTTAACTGTCTCCATCCATCCATTATTCCCGCTAGCCTCTGCTGTAAAGCCATCCAAGCCGGGCCTACACGAGCACAGGTACAAAATTTATGTAGGAGCGTCTCTACAGTTTGGTGTCCGCAATGTGTGCAGTTATCGTTCTCCACTCGTCGCATCGCAAAATGAAGCACTCTGTGCTCGCATTTTCCGTTTACAAACAGGTAAAGTTGACTCCTGCTGTGCAGATGATAATCGGCTATCTGCGATGTTTCGCCACGCACGTGTGCCAGTTGATCTCGGGATTGTTGCGTGTCCACCTTTGGTGGGTCAGTCTGCTGAACGAAGTGTCGGTGAATAAGATCGGCGGAAGGGTTTTGTTGGATTTGGAGGGGCAGTTGGGACAAGTTTGAGAGGATAATTTTAAGGTCAGGATGATCTATTGAGATAGCGGGACGGGGACTGGTGTGGAAAAGAAGGGATCTGTAGAAAGGAAGGGAATCGATCTCCGTTAAGTGTCGGTTGATAGCCAATGATTTGGCTTTGAATGCAACTAAATGCAAGTTTTGTCCACCGTGTTCTTTGCTTCGTGCCAACTGTACCATCGGGACACGGCCGACTATTCCTCGCCAGAGAAACGTACCCATCGTTGACGTTATTTTCGCCGTGTGTACTGCCAGAGGTGGCAGTACCGACGAAAGATACCACAGTTTTGATGTACCAAACGTGTTCAACATAATTATTTGTTGGTGCAATGTTAGTATACGCCAGGATTGCAACCACATCTGTTGTGCAAACTTTCCCACAAGTGCATTCCAGTTGAGGGTTGTCATCAGCCTTATTGAGTTTGCAAAGGTAATACCCAAAATTTTGGCTGTGTCGGCTGTCTGCAGCCACTGGGCATTAATTTCATTACCTTCGCAAACCCCAACGTTGATCGCAATAGTTTTCCTTAGGTTTAATTTTGCGCCGGCAGCGCGACCGAAGCGAAGAAAAATTTGATTCATTGCCTCGATCTTCCAAGCTGATGTGAGTATCACAGTGATATCGTCGGCATAGGCAACCAACAAATCGCTGCCACACACTTGCTCCAGACGGCACACCAGTGGGTGGAGGTAAAGCACGAAGAGGTGCATCGACAACGGGTCGCCCTGTCGCACAGAGCGCTGTATTTCGAACGGACGAGAAAGATGCCCGTTGACCAGTAGCCGAGAGGTCGATCGAGTAGCGATACGAGAGAGGAGAGTGATGAGTTCCTGGTTCAATCCGAGCGAACGCATGGTCTCGAATAGGAAAGAGTGCTGGACCCGATCGAACGCATTTTCCAAGTCGAAGCTTATCAGTTTACCGGCACGACGATGATGACGAAGGCTGGCTATGCGATCCTTCAGTGCGAGAGTCGCCTGGAAGATGTTTTTCTCTGAGTTGGAACACTTCTGTCCGTCGCTCAGCACGCGATGGGCTTTCATCACACACTCAAGACGATTTTTTAGAATGCGTGATAGCAGCTTGTAGTCGCTGTTGAGCAGTGAGATGGGACGATATGAGCGGGCTGTATTATCGCCGCCTTTTTTCTTCACCAGCACCATGATACCCTCCACAAATGCGTGGGGAAGGTTGCCGGTAAGTGCCTCATTCAACAGCAGATTCAATTCTCGGTGAATGACATCGAACATGCGGAGGTAGGACTCTCGTGGTATACCATCGCAGCCGGGGGATCGCTTCGGTGCGCTTGTACGGATGGCAAAGAAGATCTCTTCAGTGGTGATTTCGCTCGTGCAGGCTTCATTTGTTGGGTCACCTTCTGGGATTATGCGTTCGCATTCAAAGCCATTTTCGTTGTTCCGTCGGCTTTCCGAGTAGAGGCTCGAGAAGAAATTAAACAGGTTATCTTCGATCGCTTGTGGCTCGGTAACAAAATCATCTTCTCCCGTTCGCAAACGCGTGATGTTCGTCCTCTTTTTCCGTCTCTCTCCTAACTGAAACACCGACATGGGTTCTCCTGCCACGTGTGTCTCATTGATGCGCATAAACATATGTGAGAATCTACGTTGTAGCGCCAACATTTCACCTTTCAACCGATTAATTGTTGGCAACATTTCGGGATCCTGGTAGTATCTATCGTACGCCAGTCGTAGCTCCACGTACAGTCTTTGGTGGGCATTATGGAATTCCTCATAAACTTCACGAGATTTCCACTTGAAAAAGGATTTTATTTTGGGCTTGGCGTACGATATCCACCATTCAATCCCGATTGATAATGTCTTCGTTGCCGTGTCAGTACTGCCACTTGTACTGAAATTCTAAATGTTTCGTCGTTAAAAGGTGAGGCCGTAGGACAAATCCACGCCCTGGCGCATGTCCAAGGTGGGGTAGACAAAGTCGAACTGTTAGAGCTTTGTGGTCAGTGAATGAACAGACGTGAGCGCAACCTCGTGCCCGGAGGTTTTCTCTCAAACCACTGCTCACATAGATGCGGTCGAGGCGTGATTGTGCGTTGCCTCTGACATACGTAAATCCCGCATCTCTCGGACAGAGCTTCTCCCATACATCGTGCAGTTGTAGCTGTTGAACGGCTGTTAATGCAGGGCTAGTGTTTGCGCTAGATGAATCGCATATACGAAGCACGCAGTTGAAATTCCCAACGAGAATGATGTGTGGGGTATGATGCCGAAGGTAGTAGGAGAGTGTGCCGTTAAAGAAATCTTCCCGTGCGGCTCGCAGTACAGTACCGGAGGGAGCGTAGACGTTACATATCGTCGTTTCTTGCACTCTCAGTACAACCAAACGACCGTCCAGACTCTTCTCAACGTGAGAGACCTGAATATATTCCCTTACAGCGATGGCCGTTCCTCTTCTCGCATGGTCTACATTAGCGAAAACGGTGAAGCCAGGCAATGAGAGCTGTTCATTTTCGACTTCTTGTAGGCACACAATGTCGAGGTTTTGGCTGTTGACGAAGTTACGGAGGGCATTGAGTTTCGTGGAGTTGGTGATGGTGCCGATGTTGATCGACGAGATGTTGTAGGATGTGAGAGCCATTAGAGTAAATAGTCTTCATCCTGCTCGTTGCCTTCTCGTTTTTGACGGGGTTTTTTGCTGGGAGGTTGACGCCTGTTTCGTCTGCTGCTCGTTGATGCGGATGAGTCATCGCTGTCATTATCGACGTCACCCTTGCTTTGAGATCGTGTCGCAGGTTTTTTGAAAATCTCGTCCAACACGACAGCTTTGCTTCGGTGTGAGGACCGTCAAAGATGAGCTGTGGGCGCTTTGGACTTGCGAGCAGAGGGGCATCGTTCGGTCGGTCGTTGTGTGCTTGTTGCTAGTGTTTGTAGCCGAACCAGACGATTCGTTCTGGTCGGCGGGCTTCGGCAGCTCCGAGAAGTCGTCTACCGTGATCGGCGGTGGAGCTCGGCAATGGACCTCGGCTCAGCAAGCTTCTTGCTCGGTTTCGGTGGTTGAGGTGGTTTCACACCTACTGGTTTTTTGAGTGGTCCAGTCTGCTCTGCTACGTTGGCGTAGCTCTTCTGGACCAACAGCTTTTTATTCTGGACACACGATATGCCAGTATGCGCCTGCTCTTGGCAGTGTTTGCACGATTACAGCTGTCCCTTGTACACGATGAACGCTTGCTGCCCGTCGATCGTGATCCACGAATCGATGTTTTTCCGTATTATCATACGGGCCGACCATGTGCCAAGTGGAATACCTTAGAAATCGAAACCATCACTCCATGTTAGTTCATTTAGCGACACCACCTCACCGTAGACGCTAAGGAACTCAACTATCTTCTCTTCGCACACATCCTCGGGAAGGTCATGAACCTTAACTTCTACGCTACCGTCTTCCATGGTAATGCGAAGTTTGTTCTTTTTCCCACCGAGTTTCACTTCGTGGCGACCGTCATGCTCGTCTACTATTTTCTGTGCGAGCGTCAGGTCGCTGACCTTGACGAACGCACAATGTTCACCCCTGTGACACTGCAGTCTCTTTACGTCTTCTTTCTTCAAACCTAGCACTTGTTTGCAAAAAACATGCACTTTTTCATAAGACGAGTTCACTGGGAAACACGAGAAGTCGATCCGAAACGTATTTTCTCGCCCTATCGCGGTACACTAGAAGCGCACAACGTGGCACTGTAGAGGATATAAAGAATATCAACTGTAGAAGCTTGACTCGCGATAAATGCAATCGAATAAACACGTCTGCACGTCTCAGAAGCTGAGCAATAACTGGACTTCAAATCGCGACGATAAACAAACGCCATAAAATAGATTGCGAAGAAATATCTAATTTGGCAGGCCATCTGTACTTGTGGCTAAAAGAACAACGTTTACATTGCGACCGGAACCGTCAACCAGGAAATTTATCTGAGCGAGTGCCTACAAAAACGTCTACTGCCTTTCCTGAAGCGACACAATTGTTCCGTTCTATTTTGGCTGGATTCGGCATCTTGCCGTTACGGAAAAAGGCCATGGAGTGGTATGCTGCCAACTGTACGTTCAAGTGGTGCCCAGGGACAAGAACCCTCCCAACACGCCAGAGCTCCGCCCAATTGAAGACTCAAAAAGCTGTTGTGAGCGAGAAACAGTTCAAGGCAAACTGTCGTTGTGCGGCGAATAAAGTGGACAAGGAGACTGTGCAAAATCTTATGGCAGGTGTTTAACGAAAGACCCGGCAATTCGCATTCAGTGAAAAGGAAGCTTAGCTGAATATTTTTCCTGTATTCTGTATTACTTGAACTTGAAAGAGAAAAATAATTTGACTTACCAATCAAAACTTTGATCGACTCACACACATTACTGTTTGAACAAATATTGATCGGAACACCCCTTATTTAAAATCCCCTCCGAGTTTCGGAATTCTTGAGTCGATTGAGGATAAATGTTACTCGCAAGCATCATCTGTTAGATCCTTGTGTAATAACACATGATATTATAATAACGGAGTAGCAAACTCGGGAGGTCAATTATGCTCATGGGAAAATTAGCTTATTTGGCCTTTTTTTTTTACGATGAAAGACGTCCCAGGGACACCAGCTTTGATTAGCCAAGATCGTTTAGAGCGTCACACTCATTATCGTTACGAATGTAATAGAATGGGCATAAGAAAAATGTTAAGAACTGAAGATTGTCTCGTTCACTCTTCGTATTTTTTTCTGTTGCTATAGTTTTAGCTTATGCAAATCTTGGCCATGATTATCAATTATCTTCTGTCGTTTCTACTTTAATATCATCATTCTTGTAAATTCTTCTCTTCTATGGTCGTGCTTTTCTTAGCCATCAACATAACTTATATGTTGTACCTGAGTTATATTGGATTGACTTGGAGTTCCAGAATTGGCCATCTAACATATGTGGTGCTGAGTGTGATGCTACAACATTAATTTTGGCACAGTTTCCAGTCTTATCGATGTGTTGTCTTTGATTATACGAAAGTGATTGGTTATGCAAACATTTCCCTATTCCATCCCACCCAGTCGCATTTTCTGTGTGTTTTTCCACGGAACGGTTTCTTCCCGGAAATAAGACCCATACATTTTTCTCCATATTTTATCCGATTGTTTACCATAACTATAAGCTTTCATTTATGATTGGCCCTGAGTATTTTTTTTTCCAGACCTTGAATAAAACGGCACATCTTTCTCTGAAAACGGAAAGCTCTTCCGGAGGCGAGGACTACAAGAAGAACAAAAAAAAACAAGGCAAAATATGAAAAATCCTAATCATCGGGAAAAATAAACAACTGAAGCAAATAGAGTTGTACGTCGAAGGCGCTGTATGTGCTGCGCGCCTGATCGGCAATAATAATTCCTTAACGAACGAACGGATGGCTGAGGCGGGGGAAAAAACGGGAAGGAACAAACCACCCAGTTGTCAGTCTGTTATACCGAATCGAAGGAATATTGCTGATAAGAAAAATAAATATGTATACAAACGAAAACGAAAACGAACGAACGAACGGTGATTGGAAAGGCATACGACTGGAAGCGAAAAGCTTCTGCCACCGGTCGGATCTCCGCAGCGGAACATTCACCGACGACGTCGTCTTTTTCGCAGCGCCTCCGTAATAAAATAATGGTCTCCGAAATTAGGTGGAAGGATGCTCCATTTGCGACATGTCTGAGCCCGGGAGCGTGTGTTTTCTGTTTGGAAATATGTTTTCCGAGGGTAAATGAATTCACTTTATTGGAATTGCAAATTGAACCAATTTCGGTAATCCATGGCAGCGAATTCGATTGAACGGTTTCTTTTTTTGGAAGTCCGCTGGCGATTTGAATACCCGGGAGAGTAGTGCAACTAATTGTCGGAATTTGCGGTGTTAATCAATTAGAAGTAACTCAGTACGAAAATTGCGGAAGTTTGCACACTCACACGTTCTTATCGCCAACCGGCAGTCGACCAAATGTTGCCAGCAGCTTTCAGTAATTTTATTAACCAATTGTTCGTCCCCCGTTTTGCACAAATCCCAAACGATCCATTCCAACGAACCTCAAATTCGTTAGTCAAGCTTTGCTTCAATCCGACAGAAACAACAACCCAACCGAGCCGGATTCGAAATAATTCCTTTAGTGACTTTCCCCGCTGTCCTTTCATTCACAGAGGCTCGACCAACCAAAATGAGCCTGTGTGTGTGTGTGCGTGTGCTTGTGGACGTGGGGTACAAATTGATGAACAACCCTTGTCCTAAGCTCTCACTCTCGTACAATCCTTTCGGCCTGTGTAACACACGGCACGGTCAAACGTACATATATGTGATTAGAGACCACCCTTGCCTCCCCCCTCCCCTTCCCAATCCGACGATATTGTGCCAAACTGACTGCCCGCCGAGCCTAAGCCGATCTCCAAGATGACATCCGTCGGTCTAATCTCCCAGGGAATTCCGACAAAAGGTCTCCATCGTCATACCGCAGAGCCTTTGCCATATTCCGTAGAAGTCACTGCGGTTGTCTGTATTTGAGCCTTCCCAACATCCTCCGGAAAAGGTATTCCCAAGGCGATGTCGTAAGGAGGATTTACTTTTCTTCCTTCCTACCTTTCCTTTCCCACCGAATTGTTTCATCCTGCTAAAACAACAGCAGCAGCCCACCGCATCCATCCCCGATTTCCGATAAAACTTTCGCTCATCGATATGTGGCAATTTTGCGGTCTCCCACCGGTCAAAGCGAAAAGATCTCTACACAGAAAGAGAATTATCGTAATCCCTCGGAAATGTGTGTCCCTTCAAGGAAAGTGGATACCGGCCAACGGACCACCCATCCATGTCAATGTTTAGTGATGCCAGTGGAGCCGAAAAATAAAATCAATTTATTTCCAAACTCCCGTGGCATAAATCCCGACTCTCGTCTCTCGTTGCCATGAATGGACCAGCCGGAAGCACATCCGGAGAATACAAAACACCTTCAGCACTGGTCCTGAAATGGATCGGCTCACCTTTTCCTTTATTCAATTGGAGAATGGTATCCGAGTGAAGGTGGGCAGGTATCGATGGGAATATTTACGGGTGTTTTTGGGAAGGATTTGCGCACGGACACCAGATAAATGGAGGACGTTGGGCCTGCGGAGCGTAATTCTGAGGCGATTCCCTCTGGTCGGGAAGTTGGGCGCCACAATTTAGTCGACGGTTGAACGATTGGAACGGCGTGTTGATTGAATTCCATGGACGGTATACCCGGATTTTGGAGATCTAAGTGTTGGGAATGAGCATCGAAGGAAGAACCTTTCGTTGGCCTATGCGGATTCCTGGAAACAATTAAAACGAATGAATTTAGGATGGAAAAGCCAAAGCTTTTATTGTGTAGGCAAAAATTACACTCTAATCATACTGAAATCGAGATATTCTTCAACTTAAAGTGAAGAATTCTTCTATTCTTGGCAGACTTTGTAAAATCATATGTAACCAGAACCTACAAACTGGTTCTAACTCTGTTCTAACTCTGACAGCTTAAACAAGAAAATGAATGAAAGGAATTTTATTTCCATCATTTTCTGTTTTCGACTTTAACTCCACTAATGAGGTTTTGGACATTGTGGACATGTTGTGACTATTTTAAGATGGAATTCAGGAACTTAAATAAAAATAAAAACATTAACTAACCCAAATTTTGGTACTTGGTATTGACATCGTTGCCAAAGCAATATTGACTCCCTGCAGAAAAGACAAAGAAACAATTATAGAGAGCGAGAGAGTGAGAGTGAAACTACAGAAATGTTGGTAGGGAGAACAGTACAAAACGCACTGGTGGGGTAGAATGACCCACTCAATAAATATGCTGAAATCTTCAAAGCTATAGCTTTAATGGAATGAAACTTTATCAATTTTGAAATAAATCAGCATAACTGATAATTTTGAAGTACAAAAAGGCACTGAATACACCAAAATATGATCAAAATTGAAGAAATTATCCCAACTATACCTCACATGTTAATATAAAAGTTAATTAAATAAGCTTTTACCATGCGTTAAAATCCATAGTTTATAATAAATTCACTTCACATGTATCGCACACCACAAAACTTCAATATAGAGGGTGTATTCGATAAAAATGGCACACAGAAAATCTTCTGTAACTTTTGAATCGTATGAGTAAAAAACCTAGAAATTTGAGTAGATCTTATCCATAGTGTATTATTTACATCTGCCAAGTTTCATAGTTATACATTCAGTAGTTCCAGTCATGTCGTCGAAACAAGAAATTGTCCGTGAGAAAATTTTATGCACTCAAAATCAAAATCCAGGGTGTCCCACCGGTGGATTGCTAAAGGGCTTGGAATTGCAAATACAACTGTGTCTCGTGTAATAAGAACCTTCAAGGAGCGTCTGAGTGTCCAAAGGAAGGAAGGGAGTGGTCGAAAAAGTGGTCCAATGGACAGTCAAATGGCCAGGAAAGTCGTACAACAATTCAAGAACCGTCCAAACATGTCAATTCGAGATGTCGCTAAAAAGTCTAAGGTGTCAGTCGGTTTTGTCCAGAAAGCCATGAAGCGTGCTGGGTTACATGTTTACAAAGTGCAAAAAGCCCCAAACCGGAATGAAAAACAAAACATCACTGCGAAAACCCGCGCCCGGAAACTTTACACGAAGCTGCTCGCCAAATCCGGTTGCATCGTGATGGATGACGAAACATACGTCAAGGCCGACTTCCGTCAACTTCCTGGGCAAGAATATTTCGTTGCCAAGTCGAAATTCGATGTTCCGGAGGATGTTCGAAAGAAGAAACTATCGAAATTTGCAAAGAAGTTTCTAATCTGGCAGGCGCTTTGCGGATGTGGTGAAATAAGTGCTCCCTTCATCACTTCCGGAACAATAAACGGTGCGATTTACACGGAAGAGTGCCTTAAGAAGCGTCTCTTGCCATTCATTAAGAAGCACAAAGGATCAACTCTGTTTTGGCCTGATCTAGCATCCTGCCACTACGCTCGAAACGTATTGGAGTGGTATCGAGCCAACGGAGTCAATTTTGTGCCAAAGGATATGAACCCACCAAATTCCAAAACTATAAAAACAGAGCTAGAATTGAGGAAAATTTGGGTAAAAACAACAAAAACACTGGGAAAATCGGTTGTACAAAATTTGATGGGTGGAGTGAAAAGGAAGGTGCGGGCATTCGGGATGGGAGACGAAATTGAATAAAACAAATGTTGAAATCAAAACTCATTAGTAGTTCTTCATTCCCTGAAAATTTCAAGAAAATCAGATAATCAGTTTAATTTTGATGAGTATATATGTGTGTGCCATTTTTATCGAATACACCCTTTAGTATCAAAACTTCATTATAATTCCCCTTACTTTCAGAATATTTAGACAAAACCATGCAAAACTAATACTGGGGCAGAATGCACCGTGGTATTATGTGTCACAACGTTTACACAACAAACAACGTTTTACGCAACGTCTTTATTCTATACTCATAGGCTGCTTGACTACCAAACAGAGCTAAGAGGACGTGGCGATATGTTTTAACTTTACACATCTAATGAGTAACGTTTTATAGCCGTGTTTTTACTTTTTACACGCGGTGCATGCTATCCCAATAATGTGGTTCATCATATCCCAGAGTTATGGTGCGTCTCACCCCAATTTTGGGGTGCATATTGAGCAATTAAACAGGCGTTTTACCCCGGTGTCGTTTTGGGATCATATTAGAAGAGGTTTAAAAAATCATGAAAAATCATCGTTTTGAATTTAAATCACATTTGGTCTACAATGAGGACATCGTAATGCACCATACTCAAAAACTTATTCTCAATTTCAGCTTCCATTCCCTAGTTATTCACGATGTTGCTTAAACGGTGCGTTAGTTGCATAATTTTTTTTTCGCAAAAACAACGCTGCAAAAGCAGAACACATTAGCTTCAAAGCACGGCTTGCTACGATCTCAACTGTGCTTCAAACTTTGTGTTGTAAAAGTAGGATGCAAACTTCTCAGATGCTTGAATGTTGATGCATTTTTTAAATAATTGTTATTGAGTTGAATGCAAAAAAAAACAGTTGTGTTCTCATGAGAACACATTTATTTTAATTTTCCGATACGAGACGGTCTTTTCAATACGGCTTAAATGCAATTATCGGTTTCTCTATATCAATCTACAGCAAAACGAATCTTCTTGTTACATGAAAACAGATCAGTATACGAGGGATTCAATATCTCAGGGGAAGCAGGCCAGTAGACCTTGTTTGTTTGCCAGTTTGTTTTGATTACCAGCAGTTCAAGGATAGCTGAACTAAATCGGAATGGCACTAACAATCAATCGTTGTTATTATGTATGTACACATATTTTTTTTTAATTTGAAGTTTAGTTGTAATGTAAATGTAAGCAGATTAACTCCTCCTTTCCCTTCCATATAAAACAGGGATCGTAGGATGTCATCCATGGTGTCCGAACTCAGGTGGTTCCGGATTTTGGTCTTATTCAGATTGATTTGCTCCACCGCTTCCGAAGAATGTGGAATTAGTAGAAAATAAATTTTCTTAGCGAGACAAAATTCAGATTTTCATCGACTTGTTTAAAACACAGCATTTTTTTCCAACAAGTTTTTAAGTCATCCGATTCTTCCACCTCGATGTTCTCGCAGATGACTGCCGTCCTCAGCTAAAAAAAAGTCATTTTCGATGGCCTATTCCTCACCACTTTCAAATAAGTTCTGATATTGTTTAATAATTAAGTTGAACGACCAAAGTGTGCAGTTTCTGGGGGTCAACGTTTGAAGCAGTATTCAGAAACACTTAATGATTTTTAAATTAACTCTGTATAGAAAGCACCGCAGATCATGTAGAAAGCCTCTTTTCCGGTGCCATCGAGAGAGTTCCGAATCTAAGCATTTCTCCTGCTGCTACTCCGATAAACATTTCCAAATTCTTACGAAGATGTTTCTCGAAATCCGTCAGGTGTTTTGGGTAACCATCCTCACAAATACTTCCAATGAGAACCATAAGTGAGACTTAAGCTGATTTCACCTGTTTGGGAATTGCGGAGCTTCCTACTGAAACATACAGTTTATTTCAAGGGGCAATACGAAGCTCATGAACTGGAGAAGAAGCTTCGGCATCGGTCTCATTAAGATGACAGAGAATGCACTGTGCGGTTTGTTTGTTGTCCCAGGTGGATTGGAACGAAAGAAACAACACGAGCTCCCAAAACCGTTCCAAATTCCTTTTGACAACCGACTCCAACGATAGCCACGATCTGATGGCAGATAGATGCAGAACTTCCAAGGGCTTCAATTCCAAGATATTTTGTATCATCTGGAATTTCTTGAATCATTTGGGGCTGTAGAACAAGTGACTTAAGATATTTTACATCAACTGTTCTGCCATTGTACCAACTCCTTGCATGTGAGCCAAAGAGTGGCGAGTACATTTGATAATGACGTCTCAGCCGTTTCTTGACGGATCGGTAAGAACCCATCATGCGATGCCCTATCTGATTCAAAGCCAACAATCTTTTTTTTTGTAATCGGTGCCATCAATCTTGAACTGTTTAATAATTTCGCAAATTATATAACCGTGTTCGCACTGCAAGATTATTTTAAATATAACAATAAATCAATTTCGAGATACTTTTCCTCTGAATAGCAGAAATAATTATCATAAACATTATTCTTACTTCTCAAAACTCTTACATGAATGCATGAAAATACTTTTAAATTGGAAGCAGAGTGTTTTTATAAAAATAGCTGCACGAAATTCTGCCAAAATTTGTGGAGCAATCTCTCTATGGAATTCATGCGAAAAATTCTTCTTAAAATTCTCCAATATGTCAGGATGTTCTTCAAGAGCTATTTCATAAATTATCTAAAAGTTTCTACATAGTTCTTTCGGGTGTTCACCAGGGATATCCTCTAATCATAAAACTTCACAAAACTTTATCCAAACATTTCATCACAAGAAAGTTTTGAAAACTGCCGATAATATTACAGAAGAAACTCCTGAAAGTTTTCGTGAAGGGATGCCTACAAACTACTGAAAATACCTATAGACATGCCAAAAGGAATATTTTAAGGAATATCTGAGAAATTTCATTGAATCTTTGGGACATTTTATAAAATTTTCTTTAAAAAAATATCTCAAAATTAATGGAAATATCATTTGAGGGCACCCTTGCTGGTAGTGGTAAAAATTTGGATTAAAAATATTCTATTGTTTTAATTTGTGGCTTTTAAGTGGACAAACAATTACCAGAAATCATAAAAATCTCAGTTTATTTAAAAAACCTGTAATCTATATAAATAAAAATGAGTTGGGGTTTCCTTTGTCACGATTTAACTCGCGAGCGGAAGGACCGTTTGGCATGAAAATTTGTACGCAGGAGTTTTTGAGGCCGGGGAACGTTTTTAAGATAGTAAGAGACCCCTCCCTCCTCTGAAAGGGGGGGCTCCGATACAAATGAAACACATTTTTCTGCATAACTCGAGAACTGATCAAGCAAAGGAACCCAAATTTAGCATGCGGAAGTTTTTGGAGGCAAAATATGTTTCTATGGTAGTTTGAGACCCCTCCACTTTCTGGAAAGGGAGGCTCCCATACAAATAAAACAGAAGTTTCTGCATATATC
This sequence comes from Aedes japonicus, assembly GCA_034211315.2. Taxonomy (NCBI): domain Eukaryota; kingdom Metazoa; phylum Arthropoda; class Insecta; order Diptera; family Culicidae; genus Aedes; species Aedes japonicus. The sequence goes on along the minus strand of JASCZW010007483.1, from coordinate 49,895 downwards.
AAGAACTAATCAAGCAAATGGAACCAAATTTGGCATGTGGGGTTTTCTGAAGGCGAAAAATGTTTGGATGGTAGTTTGAGACCCCTCCCCTCTCCTAGAAGGGGTGCTGTCATACAAATGAAACTGAAATTTCTTCATAACTCTAGATCTAATAAAGCAAATGGAACCAAATTTGGTGGTGATTTTAAAGGCAATAAATGTTTCTACGGTAGTTCGAGACCCCTCCTCCCTCTCTGGTAGGGGAGGGGGGGCTCTCATACAAATGAAACACAAGTTTCTGCATAACTATAGAACTAATCAAGTAAATGGAACCAAATTTGACAGGTAGAGGTTTTTGAAGGCAAGAAATGTTTCTAAAGTAATTCGAGACCCCTCCGCCCTCTGTAAGAGGGGGGCTCACATACTAATAAAACACAAATTTGTGCATAACTCTAGAGCTAATCAAGCATATGGAACCAAATTTGGCATGTGGAGGTTTTTGGAGTAGAGAAATGTTTCTATGGAAGTTTGAGACTCCTCCGCCATCTGGAAGGGGGAGGGAGGGGGGTTTCCATACAAAAACAACACAAATTTCTGCCTAACTCGAGAACTAACCAAGTAAATGGAACCAAATTTGGCATATGGAGGTTTTCGAAGACAAGAAATGTTTCTATTGTGGTTTGAGACTCCTCGGCTAACTGAAAGAAGGGTCTCTCATACAAATGAAACACGAATTTCTGCATAACTCGAGAACAAATCAAACAAATGGAACCAAATTTGGCATGTGCAAGTTTTTGAAGGAAATAAATGTTTCTAAGGTGGTTCGAGACCCCTCCGCCTTCTGGAAAGGGAGACTCCCATAAAAATGAAACATAGTTTTTAACATAACTCGAGAGCCAATGAAACAAATGAAACCAAATTTGGCATGTTGAGGTTTTTGGAGGCAAGCAATGTTTCTATGGCACTTCACCACCCCTCCCCACTTCAAGTGGGGGGGCTTCCATACAAATAAAAATCAAATTTCTGCATAACACGAGAACTAATCAAGTGTGAAATCAAAAGTGAAACCTTTTTCCCATATGCTAAAAAGGTTTTTGGAGGCTAGATTTCTATATACATAAAAATGAATTTCTGTCTATCTGTCTGTCAGACCCTTATAGACTCGAGAAGTTCTGAACCGACCAACGTGAAAATTTATATGAAGGGGTTTTTGGAGCTGGGGAAGGTTCTTATGATTGTTTGAGACCCCTACTCTCTCAGGAAGGGGCGCTCTCATACAAATGAGACACACATTTCTTCATAACCCGAGAACTATCAAACAAATCGAATCAAATTTGACATGTGGGGGGTTTTGAAGGCAAGAATGTTTCTATGGTAGTTCAAGACCCCTCCCCTCTCTAAAGTGGGGGGGGGGCTTAAACAAATTAAACTCAAATTTTTATTATAATCGATGAGCCCAGTGCGATGGTTCGAGAACTAATCAAGCAAATGGAACCAAATTTGGAATGTGGGGGTTTTGAAGGCAATGATTGTATGGTGGTTTGAGAAACCACCCCCCTCTGGAAGGGAGGGCTCCCATACAACAGCTAACTTAAACACAAACGTGTGTTTCTCGGATAAGAAGCATGTTTTGATAGAAGTTTGAACCCCTGCTTAGTCAAGAAAAAAAAAACTCATTTCGAAAAAACCATAAACGTGCCAGTTCTATCGAATTTTCTTTCATTTAGTTGCAAGCGTCGCAGCGCACGCACCGGGTTCAGCTAGTCTTAACATAAAGATATCTGTAGGAAAAAATAAGTCAAAAATCTGTGTCAAACTAAATGAATCTGTGCATATAGCAACCCTTCTCCCAGCAGACAGAGCAAAGTAGCAATTATAGGAGCGAGAGAGTAAGAGCAAAACCATCAAGCAAATATGCTCGATTAGGGTGAGAGTTATCTGCTAGAAGGAGATGCGATTGATCATTGGTTTGGAAGATTGCCCTCCGCTCGTTTTCAAACTTGTATCTTTCAATTTCAAAGCCTGCCGTTGCCCTATACGGAACTATCAATACACTTTCTCTTCATGTCTATTCGTTCTAGCAATAAATTACCGTCCACTCCTAGCGCTTTGCATGGAGATGAGAAATTATCTGCATCTGACAAACTTCATCAAAGATCGTTACTCCGCGCATGCGAGGATACAAAAAACAACAATCAAAGTGTAGATTATTAAGTGTTTCGATGTTAGTTGTGTAAGCATCTAATTTCGCGAACGGTACGATTTTGTGCCGATCAAAACAAAATGCATTCCGGAAAACACGACAGACAGTAGTTTTGTGGCATTTTCTAGAAACCGAAGACCACTTCTTTTTGAACCCTTCGATGGTCTTGCACTCCTCACCACTCTTCGCGAAGTTGCACTTGACAATAACCCAGTAGCTGTCAATTGTGCGAAGCTTTGGACAATTGGGAGGATTGATGCCTCTCTCAACTTAATCGACATTTTCTTGCATCCATAGTACTGTGGTTTTTTCGTTATCGGCTGAAACCAAATCACGCCAAAACAAAGTAGGGACCTCATGGGGCTTATAACGGGTGACAACTGAAATTTTGTCTTTTTTTTCGGGGCCCCTATTAAGAATAGTTACGTTTAATGCACGCACACTTTCGTGTCTATTGTCGTGCAAAAATATGTTTGTTTTCCGACAAACAACCTTAAAGTTTTCAATAAGGTTCGTGGTAGAAATGGTCTCTAAAGGGTGGAACGGTCAAATATTGGTCGACTCAAATATGACGTAGTTTTTTGAATTGTGCATATACTTGAACACCGCTTATTTTGTAGGTGTATGCGTACAGAATGTTGGCTCTATTTTTTTGCCATTTTCTATTCAGTTGTCAAAATGGCGTCAAAGCAAGAAGAGCAGTGTGTCAAAATTTTGCACGCGTATATGTAAAATCCAAATTATTCCCACACCGTAAGTGATTTTGTCCGGCGTGGGAATAATTAATAAAGTCGAATCAATTGTGAAGAATGTTATTAAAGTGTTCGGAGAACGACTTAAAACTGCCAGGAAGTTGAATCAGGAGGAAATCTAAAGCAAGAAGCCGTACGATTGGAAGAATAGAGGCCAGCATTTTCAAAAGCAAACCCAACCATACCATCAGAGATATCGGAAACAATTTGGGAAAGTCCCGCCCAACAGAACAAACAGCAGAGATATGTACAGTATGTCAACATTAAAGGTTACAATGACACCAAATCGAGATGATAAGCAAAACAAAACAACCACAGAAAGAGCGCGTAAGTTGTTCACAAGTTTGTTGACCAAGTTTGATTGCGTCGTAATGGACGATGAAACATACGTCAAGGCTGATTTCAAGCAGCTCCCAGGTCAAGAGTTTTATTCGGCTACCGGAAAAGGAAAAGTTCAAGATAAGTTTAAGATGAAAAAAATATCATAGTTCCCCAAAAAATACTTGGTTTGGCAGGCAATTTGCACTTGTGGGCTAAAAGACGAAACTTTCGTGACAACTGGTTATTTTTGTACCCAAGGAGAAAAACGCTTCATACTCGCCAGAACTGTGCCCAATTGAAAAATATTGGGCAATCGTAAAAAAAACTTCAGGAAAGCTAAAAAAACAGTTGGAAGTGAAAACAGTCACAAATCACTAATCTTGGAAGGTGTAAAACGTAAAACCTGACAGTGCGCATTTCGAAAAAAAGCCTAATCGAACAATTTTCCATTGTTTTTTAGACCATGAGCTTCAAGAAGAAATGAAGATTGGTCATTTATACAATAAACTAATCAATGTGCACTTAATCAAGTTTTACCAATTTTTGGCCGTACCACCCTCTAGACAGCTGTTTGCTATGTTTTCGTCTAAAACGCACATTTTCAGCAGGCACACAGCCACACCAAGACGTGGTAAGGTCAGTGCTTAACCAAAAACGAGCTCAGAGAAAAATGAGAGTGTGTATGTGTTAGCTTGCTCTTTTCTCTCTCGGATACACAGCTAGTCATTATACCTCAGTTTTAAGTTGTTTTTGACCCACTTCCGTCATAAGTGGAGTCACTCAAATTCGAGTAAATGACTCAAATCATCATCATCATCATCATCATCATCATCATCATCATCATCATCATCATCATCATCATCATCATCATCATCATCATTATCATCATCATCATTGTTTCCAACGCCGTGATTGATCGAAGTTAGTGATGTTGGTTTTTCTTTGGGAAAGCATCAAACAATTTGAACATTCTAAACGCAATCTATTCTAATCCATATTAAATTAGGATTGAAGGATTTGGTAAAATTAAAGTCTAATGGTTTCCGTGTTAATCTATTTTATACCAACCGGAATAGGCTTGGGCCTTTACCCAATGCTTTCATCATCTCCAATCCGGTCAAACAATCGTCAGAAATCTTCCTTATTTGTCAGATCGATAGGCAATCGACAGGTTACCAACTAATTCCTCATAGCAAGATGCAAGATATCCAGATTGCTTCGTTTGGCACAACTGCCTATATTATCACAAATACATAAAATACGAATTTTAATTTCAAACAAAGATTCAATACTCTGAACTTCCAGAAAACAAATAAAGGATGTTCACACTTAAATTGCATCACTTGCAATTAGCTGTAACATTTCGCCCTTTGGGTTGATTTCAACGAAATTTTGGGTGAAATGACCTCAACGTGTATTGTTTATACTGTGTGAGTTTGTAAATGTGAATGTTTGTCATTGTGAAATGTGACGTAGCGAATGGTTGCTGCCTTTAAACGCAAACCCAACTGTTCCGTTCGGTGTGTGTGTGTGTGTGTGTGTGTGTGTGTGTGTGTGTGTGTGTGTGTGTGTGTGTGTGTGTGTGTGTGTGTGTGTGTGTGTGTGTGTGTGTGTGTGTGTGTGTGTGCAATCCAACTCCCTCTGTCCGGCAGTGCTTTTATGGAAGAAAAATGTCTACAGCTATCATGCTTTTATTCTAATCACATACTGTTAACATTTTTAGCCCGGATGTTGAAAGATGATAGCTCTGTTGAGATACATTGACCCATTTCAGAATGCCTGATCACTCACGTCCATTCCGAGGTCACTTTCACTTACAACAAGCCCCGCATAAACACAATACTTATATCAATTGGATATTTGTACTACATTTACACTTCCATTATCGCAACGTGTTCTGTTACGATCATGGCATGTATTTAGTAGTATGTCATTCGTATTTATTTATAATTGCTTAGATCTCACCAGTAATGTTTGATGTTTCCTTGCTGATCTTGCTCCTTTTGTTCCACACGTATCTTCCGCTGAGAGATTTATTGTTTTTTTCTGTGCTCACTCGATCACTCACGCCGCGAACAATATTCAACCGGAATCCAAAAAAGATTTCGATAAAAGTATAGCATCTAGGGTTACCATTCCCATTTTTATCTCATTTCTGATTTCGTACTTTTTATTCATTGTTAATTTTAATTATTTTTAATTGTTGTTGAAAGCAAGCCACAAACGGAATCAATTGATTGATACATCAAACTTACATTTCCGATTAATATGAATAATGGATCATGAGATGAATAATGGAACAGTTTCCCTATCTGGTAATGCTTTCCAAAAGTGTGCTAGTTTGTTTTGATTTGATTTTAAACTATTTCAGCCATTTCAACTGGTTCTATATGATCAAGTGCAGCATTTCTTGTATTTGCAAATATTGTACTTGACCATTGATCGCCATCTCAGAACTATAATATTTATCGGTAAGAAGTACTAGTGGATTATCAGAAGCACTTTTGGGCTGCATTTCAACTGATCTGGCAACACTAGTGTGCTTCTCTCCAAAATGGTAAAGAACCAGACTAGCCCTGGGACCTGGTAATTGAAGTTAAACTACCTCAAGGCTTTGCCTGTGCCCAGGGACCCAACTGTTCCGTTCGGGGTGTCGCGAAAAAGCTGCACTTGACCAAAAATTTCGTGCAGAAAGCCAAGACGAAACCACACTGCTGCATCATGGACGATGAAACACACGTTCAAGCGGACTTTAAACAAATTCCCGGCAACCAGTATGTGACTGCGAAAGACAAGTTTGATGTTCCAGAGTCTCTTAGGAAACAGCAAGAGTCAAAGTTCCCCAAGAAATTCATGATTTGGCAGGAGATTTGTTCGTGTGGCAAACGGAGCAAGCCTTTCGTGACAACTTCAACTGTAGTTGGTCTAGAATACATGAATGAATGCCTGAGAAAAGGACAGGTTGCGTTTCTCAAAACACACAACGTTCCTACATTTTTTTTGGCCGGACCTAGCCTCTTATCACTACTCCAAGGATGTTTTGGAGTGGTACAAGATGAACGGTGTAAATTTCGGGCCGAAGGATCTTAATCCCCCCAACTCTCCAGAGGTGTGGCCAATTGAAAAAGCACAAACTTTGAAAGCGTTGTCACTACAGAACAGGAAATGTTGAAGTCATGGTTGAAACCTAAAAAAAAGGTCGGTTCAAGCGTTGTAAAAAATCTTATGCGATGTTTTAAGAAGAAAGTTCGGGCTTTTCGATTTGGTAGAGGAATACAGTAATACCTAAACCAAGACTATACATTGTATTTTATTCCCTGAATATTTCATGACCATTAGTTGAGAGACTTGTTTTTGAGGACGAGTTTAAAGTGATGCAATTTAACTGTGGACACCCTTTAGACATCGAAGGATGCAAACACTAGTAAGAGAATATCCGAATTATATTTAACTTCCATATCAATAGCTCTCGATTGTGCTCATCAATAAGACCCTGCAGCTAAATAAAAGCTCGTCAAATCAAACGTTTAAAAATGGCTAAACACGACGTGTTGATATACCAAATTTTGGTTGGATGTGAACCTTTAAACTTCTACTTAAATTTAATGCCAACGCAAAGAACTTACGGGAATGAACAGGCAACCACCCAACTGAAGAGCCCCGCAGGAGAATGAACAGGACGTTGATTAAGTTTAATTGGGCTGTTCTATTTTTTCGCAGCTTCGCTTTGCTGAAAATATAAAATCAACTCCCACATCCAACCACTCCACCGTTCAATTAACATCCAAAATATCGTCCACGCTCGTCCAACGAATACAAATGTAACGAAAAAAGAACCACCAGAGCCAGCCTGCGAACGAGTAGGTAGCGAAATGCTCATCTCATTAAGGCTCATTAGATTTTTATCTGATTTTGCTTTATTTCTTCATCGTGTCGCCCCTCGAATGAGTGGAGGAGGGCTTTTTCCACCCCCCAAAACGACGCTTCCGATACTGTCATAAAAGTCGGTAAACGTTCCGCCCCAGCTAACGATACACCAATCGAGTGGGATTTTGGGGAGAGGGGGGTCTCACCCTAGATTGGCATGTCGGTCTGTTATATTGGCCTGACGGGTCTTGTTTCCGCTATTCTCGAGCGGATCTTCCAGGTTGGGAGGTGTGAATCGCCGAATGGAACACCTCAGGAAAGTTCAGCTTCAAGTTTTCTGAAGCTGCAAATCTTGTTGCAAGAAAAAGTTTTAATCGAAATATCTGCACCGAACTTTTCTTTCGTCTAGTGGTGGGGGGGCAAACAGCAGCTATTAAAATTAATTTAATTGAGACATGCAGTTCAAGTTTGAATGACTCTTTAACACAACACTCTGGACTTGGTTTTGTTCAGTCCTCAATTGACACCATTTTTGTTTTCATTCACTGAACACGAAAGCAACTCCTTCTATAGCACTTAGATTAGAGCTCAAAAGCAATTACCTACCCCACGCGCACAACCATAATTCATCGGCATGATCGCAGTAATTGAAATTAATAATGAATTAATATAATTACGATTTCAATTACAGCGTCCGGTCCGATCCTGGCTCACTCTCTTTCCTGCCAAGAAGTGGATCATTACCGGGAGTAAAGCTCCAAAATGCAAAATATAGTGATTAAAATTTCAACCGTTACGTAACCTGTAATAATTTATATCTGCCACATCCGTCATCCCGCCAATCGCCCATTTACCACTTCCTCGCGGTCGTTGAAACAGGAGATAACTAGGGAAGGTAGTGGATGCTCAACTATTTGTTCACCGCGTTCCCATTCTCGCCGTTGATTTACGACCCTGTTATCTAAATCCAACGCGTTTTTTCTGATTTTTATGAAATAATTTTTATGCAAAACATTGGAAAACCTTGCTGTTGTATGTCCGGTTAATCAACTCGATATGCATCTCATCGGCATTCATTTCCACACGGTGATTAAAAAGGGTAAAAAGTTGATGATTTTCACTCCCACACCTCACTCCCTACCAGTATAATTAAACGGTTTAATGGCATGGAACCGACTTCGGTTGGGCTGGTTGAGACCGTTTCCACAACTCACACTTTAACGTCGCTTTAATATCCGGTTGTCACGCAAAATCCTCGCTCGGTCACACTCGCGGCGGTCCGTCGACAGTTCCAGCCGGCTTTTGGTTCAAGTTGCAAGAATACAAATAGCCGATGGGACTGGGGCGGCGGTGGTCGTTATGACCGCCGAGGCGCAGCAATAAAATCTAATGAGAAATTAAGGAAACGTCCTCCGAAGGCAAATAAAACAAGTTTCTCAGCCCCACTGCCTTGGACCGGACCATTACAGCTTGAAAACAAGTGGCAGATGTCCCCCGTTGGTCGGTTTTTACGATGCATCTTCACCCTTGATCGGTCGGCGATCTTGCGGCAACGCACAACGCACAGTGGGAAAAAGTGCATGAATCGCGAAAGAATTCAATAATTCAGCTCCAAGTAGCACAAGGTAAAAACAATATCATTTTTTAAGTGGAAAATTCCTGGGAAATTGAATGAAAGGGTCCCACTTGCCGCAAAATTCAGTGGACGGAGATGTTGGGCTTATTTTACCCCATTTCCCCCGTATTTTCGAATAATGCCCAGTAATCTAAGCTTGGAAGGGTCTGCGGTAGTCAAATAGGTCTATTATTATGTAAAATTTCACTAGGAATCGAATGAAAGTAGTTACAGCAAGCTCACGGGTTGGGTAACGGAGGTATGGGGCTTATTTTTCCCCAATTCCCTGTATTTTCGAATATTGCTGATTAATCTATTCTCGAAAGGGTCTGCGTTAGTCAAAATAAGCCTAATATTATGAAATTTTTTCCTATAAATTGAATGAAAATGAATGCAGTCACAGCACGAGTCGGGAAACAGAGAGATTGGGCTTATTTTGCCCCAATTCCCAGTAATTTAGAATATTGCGGATTAATCTATGCTCGGAGAGATCTGCGGTAGTCTAACTAGGCTTATTCTTGATGTATAATTTCTCTAAGAATCAAATAAAAATGGTTGCAGTCACAGCCCGAGTCTGGAAACAGAGAGATTGGGCTTATTTTACCCCACTTCCCACATGTTTTCGAATATTGTTCATTACTCTAAGGTCGGTTGTAAAAATAGGCTTGTTCTTATGTAAAATTACCTTAAAAATCGAATGAAAGTAGTTGCAGTCACAGCACGAGTCGGGAAATAGAGATATTGTGCTTATTTTACCCCACTTCTCCCATGTTTTCGAATATTGTTCATCAATCTAAGGTCGGAGGGGTCTGCGGTTGTCAAAATAGGCCAATTTTTTTGTAAAATTTCCCTAGAAATTGAATGAAGGTAAATGCAACCACTGCATGGATCGGGTAACGGAGATATTGGGCTTATTTCACCCCAAATCCCCGTATTTTCGAATATTGCTCCAGAGTGTTGAAGCGGTTCCAGGAGCGGTAGAAGTTGGACCACGGCAAAGGAGCTGGAAGAAAACCGGGACCGAAGAACAAAAAGACGGAGGGAAAGGTGAAGCGGATGATTAAAGCAAATCCCAACGTCTCAACCCGTGATTTGGCTAAAAAGATCGGCATGTCGCAGAGCTACGTCCAGAATGCAAAGAAGAGAGCTGGACTACATACATACAAGGTACAGAACTTCCCAAACCACGATGAGCGGCAACAATCGACGGCTAAAACTCGGGCACGGAAGCTCTACGAGAAGATGCTGACAAAATATGGCTGCTGTGTGATGGACGACGAAACGTATATAAAAGCCGATTTTAAGCAAATTCCGGAGTTGGAGTTTTCACCGGCAAGAGCAAGTTCTATGTGGACGACAAATTTAAGAAGAAGAAAATGTCGAAGTTCGCCTCCAAATATCTCATTTGGCAGGCCATCTGCTCTTGCGGACTGAGGAATGAGCCTCTCTTGACAAAGGGCACAGTAAATGGCAAGATCAACAAATCTGAGTGCCTCGAGAAGCGCCTTTTGCCGTTCTTGCAGCAGCACGACGAAGCTCCGCTATTTTGGCCAGATTTGGCATCATGCCACTATTCTAAAAGTTTAAAAGCCTGGTATGAGGCCAATTCTGTCCAGGCTTTTGTTCCAAAGGACATGAATCCGCCAAACTGTCCAGAGCTGCGCCCGGTGGAGCAGTACTGGACAATGATGAAGCGGGAACTTCGGAAGAGCAAGAAGACAGTCAAAGGCGAGAAGGACATGTTAAGAAAATGGAAAAAAAACTGAGAAACTGGTACCGGATGACACTGTAAAGACTTTGATGCAGGGCATCAAGCAAAATGCGTTCAATTTTACACTCAAGGCTTCATCGATTAACTTTTCTTTTGATTTTGAAGTAAATATATGTATAAAACTACCCTAAAATGTTGGTTTGATTCCAAACATTATGAGAAAATTGGCATGACATTTTCGGTGTCACAATAATTTCGTGTTCGCCCTTTATAATGTGTTTGATTTTAATGTATTCCGTGAGGTTAATAAGCGTTGTTTCCGTATATGTCTTTGTTAAGTTTTGTTAATTTTCGTATGTAATATAATTTTTTAAGGGGTCATTGTGATGAACATTTTTATCTGTTGACGAAAATAAAATAATAACGATTTCGTGGATGGACGGGTCTGTGGTAGTTGAAATATGTCTATTCTTATATAAAATTTCCCTAGTTGTAGCCACTGCACGAGACGGGAAACGGATATATTGCAGATTTTACAACCACTACCCCATCTTTTCAGAATATTGCCCATTTATCCACACGCTTTTCAGATGTTTTTTTAAATACAACAAGTTAACTGGGCCCTTTCGATCCACCACAAAAAAGTATATTATCCATTACTATCAGATAATTCATCTTCACTCAAGGTTATCGCTCATCTTCACTATATTCGTCATCGTTTTCTCTAGGTTAGGAAATGTATTCGTGTTCCCGTTCGTCAGATAAACAGAACTGTAGCATCTGCGCTTCGAACTCTGGGTCATGCTTCCAGAATGATTTTTTGCCGCTTGATTTGACCGATAGATACGCCATCTTGTGAACAGGAGGAGTAGGCTGTGCTGTTGAGCGAAGAAGACGTGTTTTTTCTCCTCCGGAATGCATTTCGTGCTCGTTAGTACATGCCTTATAAGTTCGTCGAAAATTTTGGTTGTTTCTCGCGAGTAATTCGTACATTAGTAATTTTTTTTATCTAAAATGGAGTAAAGCGCATTGGAGAAGAGGAAAAGTTCGGGCTTCGTCGTGATAGGTTTGGTAGAAGTAGTGCTACGTTTTCGAGTCGTTTTTTGCGCCGCCCCGAGTATTCAGCAAGTGAAATTATCACTCAGTTCACCGCGACCCTGTACGCGATCATTTAGTGATAAAAGTGTTGAAAAGAGAAAGTGAAACAAACGGGAAAAAGGCATTTCGTTCCGCCTTAAATCCCTCGGGAAACAGACGCCAAAACAGACGCCAAGCGCGGCCATCGCGTTTATTGGTATATTGCGTGCTAGCTTTGTGCGAAAGCGCTTGCACAGAAGAAAAGCTTCGGTTAAACTTTAACAACGTGCCACCTAGGGATCAGAATGCTCAACACAGCAGCGCCACCTGGCTCAGAGTGTCGGTACTAGTGCATCGCCACCTACATCTGAGTGTGGGCACTGCATTGGTATTACTGCAATATCCCCGAGCTGTCAACTTCGGAACCAATTTTACACCGGTCCATTCTTCCACCAGCGGTTAACCACCAATACGGGTTTCAGCAAGTGATGAAGTGTGAAAAGATTACGGATACCGATTCAAATTCTTGCAGTGTGCTGGATGATCATTGGAACGCTAACCAGTCCGACCTCACAAAGGATTTTCAGGCAATTGAGAGGTGGTAAGGCTCTCAAAAATGCGGAGCAAAATAGGTAATATTTATCAATTTTGTCCCTTGATCACTTAATTTGGGACCTACATAAAATATAATGTAATCTTATTATGAATTATAAATATGATAACATCATTTATCAAGGTGAATCCTGATCCATCGAGCCCTACCCTATTAACATAGAAACCTGTGACCTTTGTGGTGATGCAGAGGTAAACACGGTCCCTAAACAACAAAGGTCACACTAACTTTCCTTCCCTATTCCCACCTGATTGCAAGGCATAGGCGTAGCCAAGGGGGGGGGCAGGGTGGTGCCTTTGCCCCCCCCCCTAACTTTTGATTTTAAATTTAGAATTTTAATGTTTGTTTGAATTTTTTTAAATTTATTTTTAAAGTTTGTGAGATTGCCCCTTTTCCTTAATGAAATAGCACAAAGTTGTCCTGATTTGGTGACACGATATAGCAAAAATGTGCAAAAAGTGGACATCCATGAGTTTTTTTTTTTTTTCAAATATTGACGACTAAAAATGTTATTACACTCTTTTACCTTTAATCAAGAACACAACCTAGCTAACCTAACGTATCCAAAAAATATCTCTTACGTGTAATGGTAACTGTTTAATGAGCATTGACTGTGTTTTCCCGCTAGCTGAAACGTGGATAAGCTTAGTTCAAATCAATTAGTTCAGTATCAATCAACAAACTGAATATTTAAATCAATGTTATAGCTTTCGTAAGCCAAATAATACTTGATAAAGATACATAATAAATAGTTAGAAAGTGTATAAACGGAAAATGTTTATTTCAACTATTCATGATATGGGCCAAACCGGTCAATGTAACTTCGCTGATCAATATTTTTCCGTTACATGGTATTGAAGTTTCGTGATATGAAGAATATATATTAATTACATCTTTTAGTTTGATTCAGTATTTTAAAGTATTGTTTCCGTATCCAAGAGCTTTTAATAGAGAATATGCTACGATATTGTCCGGGTGAGACGAGAAGACTCGTATCCGATTTTCAAACCAGTCATTTAATAAGCGTGTGAGAATGCAAGACAGCATCCTCACCAGAGCGAAAAGTTGCAGTCGTCTTATCCTATTCAAAGATTTAGTCTGTTTCTATGAACATGAGCTATATAATCAGCATGATTGTCCACCCGTGGTTGCTACTTCGTTGCAGCCAGATAAGCTGTAATTACATAGAGAACCAACAGATGATGCGTGGAACTAGCATAAATCCTCAATATATAAAAACTGGTGATCTAAAACTAAGACAATAATTGGCACCGGCCTTACTCGAATGCAGGTCACATTACGAAAGGAAAGGAATGTATTGACGTGATACTCGCTTTAATGGAAGCCTAGACCGCGGTGATGAATTCACGCGGCGTTTAGTAAAATATTTTAATATAGTACCGATATCTGATTTGAACCTTTTTATATCACCAGTAAGGATACTATTGGAGCCACTCACAAAATTGAACAGTGATTTACTTGATCCAGGATATAGTGGTACGGCGAGGATGGCAAACCAATATTATGGATCACAATTAATTGTGATCCCCACCACAGGTCCACCCTCCCGGCAATCCACCACATCTTACCAGGTAGCATGTTTGTTGTTCTTTTTTCTGTGCGCACTCGATCACTCGCATCGCCGAATTATAAATAACCGAAATAATACGAAACGTGCCATGCCTGATAGCAATAGTGCGTAATAAAGCATCGACACAACCGTTGACAGCCGATGCTAGAAACAAACTCTTGTTTTGTAAACTTTTAATTTTTACACCTGTATCAAGCAAGTAGAAGCTTGTTAAAAACGAATTGCGAAATAGAATACATACATAAGCACTCTTTTACTGTTTAGCATGACAATAACATTAAACAAGAATAGGTTCGTTGGCAGGAAGTTCATCAATCAAATCTAGGATTTTTTTTCAAAAGGGCGAATCTAACAATGAGAGGCTCTCTCCTTAATCCTCTTTAATCTTGTTGTCGGAATCGGACGGGTGTGGTAAAATACTTTGGGTGAGAGTAGAGAAGATAATCCAACCGTCGTCGTTCAGGCGAATTGTCACAAACTGTGGGCTTGATTCCTGTTCCAGTGGGTGGATTTTGAAAATGGCCCCTGCTCACCAGGCGTTGTGTTGTCCTTGTTAAGTGTTCAGTGTGTTGAAGACGATGTAATTATCTCTCTCTCTCTCTCTCCTCTCTCTCTAAAAAAGCTTGCCCTCCCCTATTTCAAATCCTGGCTACGCCTATGCTGCAAGGACGTGGCGCCGTTATTGATTATTTAAGAAATTGAGTCACTGAAACGTGTACAGTGAGAATGGTCGGCTAAGCTAAGCTAGATACGCCATCTTGGGATCAAACCAAGTCAAAGCTTTCTCATCATATCAGTATGGTTATCCTCCGCAGAAGTGTTCCGTGCAAAGTGCAATCGGGAGAACTTGTGTCGCTTGTGACTTGTTTTTTACTAGTAATTTTCTTTTGCGGTGGTCCGAAAGGGCCCAGTTAACTTGTTTTATTCGAAAGACATTTGAAAAGCGGATATATAAATTGGCAATATTCCGAAAAACTGGGGAAGTGGGTTAAAATCAGCAATATCTCCATTTTCCAAGTCGTGCAGTGGCTACAACTTCCTTCATTCGATTTCTAGAGAAATTCTACATAAGAATAGGCCTATTTTAACTACCGCAGACCTTTCCGAGCATAGATTAATTAGCAATATTCGAAAATACAGGGGATTGGAGCAAAATGAGGCCAATATCTCTTTTTTCCGACACGTGTGTTGACTGTTTTCATCTCCATTCGATTCCTTCAGAAATTCTACATAAGAATAGGCTTATTTTGACTACCACAGACCCCTCCGATCATAGAATACTCAGCAATATTCAAAACTACGGGGCATTGGGGCAAAACAAGCCGTTTCCCAATTCTTGCGGTGGCTGCAACCACCTTCATTCGAGTCCTAGAGAAATTTTACTCACATAATAATAGGCACATTCTGACTACCACAGACTCCTCCGATCATAGATTAATAAACAATATTCGAAAAATGGGGGAAGTGGGGTAATATCAGCAATATCTCTGTTATCCAACCTGTGCGGTGAATGCATCTACTTCCATTCAATTTCTAGGAAATTTCTAGGAAATTTCATAAGAATAGGTCTATTTTGACTATCGCAGACCGCTCCAAGCATAGATTACTGGAAATTATTCGAAAATACAGGGAAATTAAGGTAAAATAAGCCCAATATTCCATTCGATTTCCCAGGAATTTTCACATAAAAATGCTATTGTTCACTAAGCTTGTGCTGCTTGGAGCTGAAAGAATTCGATTCTTTCGTGCACTTTTTTCCCACTGTGCAACGGGTTGCAATAATTCTCAAGCTTTGAGGGGAAAACCCGAGCGAGCGACTTTTGTTTTTCTCCCTTCCAATCGGGCGCCTTTATTATGGCAATTTGTCATAAATGAATTATTCCGAGGACGGTCATCGTTATCTTTATGGTTCTCTAAAACTGTGCTCTTGCAATTAGATACGATTGTATTCATTCATTCTAACGATTTCGTCGACCCCGGTCTCATCGATTTCGAATTTACGATTCTTCCGAAATTTGCTGCTCCAACTTCTCTCCCCAGTGGTGTCTAGGAAGACGGCGAAAATCTCAATAAGAATTTTCCGACGACATCCCAACCGAAACCCATTTACCGCATCATTATCCCCCGGCGAGATATCCTCGTCTATCGGAGTACGAGACTGTAACCTTTTCACATACTTGCGCCGCAGGTGGGTGGTCTGTAACACGTGTTCAAGCTCACTCGGGATGCGAGGTGGTGAGAAGCACACCAAGGATGCTGCTTTGTATTCTCGAAGCAGGTCCAAAACAACGACAAGGACGCGATAGTGACGACGACGACGACGACGACGATGAACGGTAGGAAGCCCCCGGAGAAGCTTACAGTCAATCATTTCCCTCCATATCCCGTCGGCGCGTCGTTTCTTTCGGCCAGAGCCGTGCCATTATTTTGGATCATTTGGTTAGCCCTTGGTGGGGGATGGTTCGCCTAAAGCTATAAATATTTTCAGCTAGGTGAGACCGACCTGCCAGCCAACAACGGATGGAGCCGTGATTGTGTTCGAACGAGGAACATGTCGAAGCCCATTTCATTTTGATCAGTTTCTTAATATAGGAAACCGTTCTGCGAAAATGGGCAATCAATATTCATCAGGTGTATGGGTACTTTTTCACGAGACTGCGTGGGCAATGGATTTACAAAGATTGAAGACGAGCCTCGGTGTCCGGGTTGTAGTTTATGCTGTAGGTACCGTATGATTTAACACATTTACGGGTGTGTTCGATCCCAGGGAAGATTTATAGTGGTCGAGTGGGCAAAAGCTGCGCGAGCTATGAGCTATGAGGATGATGATAAGATTATCATTTAGATTTCTTGTTAAGAAACACACACGAGGATTTTTGTGTCAATGAATCTGTTGAAGCATTCCACACAGTTATCGAGTATTCTGTAGTATTCTGTAATTGTATCGAGTATCGAGTATTCTGTAATTGTGCAAAAATATCAACAACTTGGAGATCGTAGTATGCGGAGCTCGAAACGAGACACGAAAAATGTTCTCTTGTCATTTTGGCGTTGAATTTGTCTTTTTATGTGATTTTTGATTTACCATCTTGGCTGTGTAGTATTCGCGCTGTTGAACTTTGCACAACACATGTAAATTTACCTTTTTGATGCAAAAGCACCTAGTGAGCCGAGTCCGCGGTAATAAAATACGTAGAGTATCAGTTTGCTAGAGTTGGTTCCTGGCCATCTAGGCGGCTTTTGTCTTCAACGGGTTTCTTCTGTCCAGTATCTCAAAGCCTTTTCATTGGTGATTGTTAGTTAACAATTTGATCACTACGTGGCGTTAGTTTGTAAGTAAGTTTCTTAAAAATGCTTTGCTGCTCTTAAGATTCTGATCAAATAAATGGTTGCAGTATTCGACCAAGTTGTTCAGCATGTCAAGGTCTTCTGTTTGACGAACAGAAGTTCAAAATTGTCTTAATACGTGGCGCTAGTGTGTAGGTAAATCTCCCGAATTTGCTATATCTTGGGACCCTGGCTGTACGGTAGCGGTTGTGTGCGTTTTCGAGCTTTTTCCAACTCTTGAGAGCAAACGACAAATGTTGTGTGCTGTCAGCTTCCAGCTGTACATTCAAAGTTTCTATATTCACTTTTATAATTTGACTATAGCTACTTATAAATTTGGTGAACCGATTATTATTCGGTTCTCCAAATTTCAAGGCCTTGGTACAAGTGGTGGCCAAAACAAGAGACGAAAGTACATTATGGAACCAATTATAGAAATCAAGTCAACAATCACTTTGCTCGACAGATCAATTTTGCTATTACAGATGTCGAGATCGACGAAATATAGTCGCGTTGGGCAACGCAATCGCTCGCTCGAGAACTAATTACTGATCTGTCATATTTTGTCGAGTAAGAGTTTCTTTTAATACGCCTTTTTCATCGGTTAGGGGTTATTGACTTATTGAATCTTAGAAATACACTAAATCATAATATGTTTGCAGGAGAATCAACAGAAAAACAATTTACTTCTAGCAAAAAATGTCTAATCCTCTCAGAAACAAAACAAATTACCGTCAGTTTGGATGACTCACAGCTTATTAAAACTTTCTTCTAGCATTCTTTTTGGTCAAGAATTCTAAAAAGAAGTGTTAGGAAATTGACCAAGAACTCGATTCATTAGGACCCACCATGCACCTTAGTCGGAATAACAAAAAGTAAATTTCTTTTCTCGTTTGTGATCCTTACATTGGCTCTCAAGCCCAGTTGATTGTCGCACGGATACTCAGAACAACAGTAAATGTAATGAGCTTCTGAAATTTATCTAAGAACTCTGATTTTATTTTTCTAAAATACTTTTAAACGCATTATTTCATTGCATTTGCACTAGTGATTAGGAGATCGACCCACGAGTTATGTGGTTTACGATATTAGTCCTAGATTTCTCGAAGTTTCTTCTTAAAAAACTTCTAAATAGTTTAAGCAGAATTATCCCAAAAAAATTCAGGACCAGACAGCTTTGAAGTTCAAGATCATACTATCCAGAATTTAAGGAGAGAATTCCCCCGAAAATCAGGAGAGAACTTTTCAGAGTTTCAGGAAGAAGTTGGGAGAGAACTACTTAGTTTGAAACATTTCAGAGGTCTTGAAGTTTTTTATAGAAATTCAAGATGGACTTCCCAGAAGTCAGGAAGAAACTAACCAGAGAGGGTACTACCTATAATTTCTCAAAAATTCAGGAACGAACTTCCAAAAACCTCAGGACGATACGTCCTCAAAATTCCGTTGAGAACTTCTCTGAAGTTCAGGAAAGAACTTCTCAGAAGCTCTGGAAAAAACTTCCCAAAAGTTCATTTGGAATTTCCCTCAAAATTCTATAGAACTTTCCTGAAGTTCAGAAGTGATCATTTCAGTACTTCAGAATGAGGATTTCTCAAAGTTCATGTAGAAACCACTTTAAAAAACGAAGATAAACTTTCCAGACTAGAGATCACTTCATAGTAGTTTGAATAAGATTTTCTCAGAAGTTCAGGAACAAAATACCCCTAAGCTCAGGAGAAAACTTCCCAAAAGTTCAGAAAAGAACCTTTGAAAAGTTCGGAAGAAACTTCCAACAAATTTAAATGAATTTACCTAGGTATTCTAGAGAGGACTTTCCCGAAGTTTCGGTGAAATGTTGCACGGAGTTTAGGATGGGACTTATTATGCGTTTAGATAGTATATACTCATTAAAAGACTTCCCAGAATTTGAGGAAGAAACTCGCCAGAAAGAACCAGAACTCAAGAAGGAATTTCTAAAAATTTCAGGAAATTTCTCCAGTGAAGTTCAGGAGAGGACTGTTCCGAAGGAAATTTCCCAAAAGTTTAGTTGGAACTACTGGAACTAAGTTCAGCATGAGGCTCTCTCGAAGTTCAGGAATTCCTAGAATTTCAGGAAGACATTTCTGAGAAAAATCATTCCAGAATTAAAGCGTGCATTAAAAAAAGCGATCAAATGTTCCGATTTTTCATGCGATTACCGTGCCACCTAGTGGTTGGTCCACTAATCAGTAGTCAATTAATACTAGTTGCCTATATATTGTGAAAATTTGACAGCTCCATCAGTTCGTTTACGGCAGCTATGGAGAGAACAGTAAAACAACTTCGAAATAAAAAAAAAGTCAGCTGGATAAGATCGCGGAAGCATCTGAAAGATTCTGGCGCTTCAGGAAAAGGGATGAATCTATCGTTTTAAGCGACTGGAGGATTCAACAGAAGCTCAAACGGAAGACGGACCGCAAAATGGCATCTTCCTGCCGTGCGTTGGGCTGGAACGTCGGTGCGACCGGCCAAACAGTCAAGAAGTATTTGGCCAAATTGAATATCCGCAGGCGGAAACGTCAGTTCAAGCCAACCTTGTCGGAGAACCAAGTGGAAACCCTGAAAATTCTGGTCAAAGGGATTATCTCGGTGATGATAAGAGGTCAGAGAACTTCGAGATAAAAACTTTGAAGTGAGATCGACCACTGCCTATCTATACAGCAACCTTTGAATGTAAAATGTTTAAAGAATTAATGCTGTCAATAGCTTCAATATCGGCACGTATATGCCCATGAGAACTAGATAATAACCCCTCTTCTGATTCATACATGAAATAGATATTGATACGTGTTCATATATATAAATTAATAACTTCCCCGAAGCATTCTTCGAATTGTAACTTTGGAATAGTTTCGTAACTAGGTTTTCTGAATAACAAAAGCATTAGAGTAATTCACGAAACAAGAGTAAAAAAATATAAATACCTATTCTACGGACGTCAAAATAACAACTTAATTGACGAAAGCTCTGTATTACTGCATGATTCAATATTTCAAAGACATTTTGAAAAAAATCAACACTATATATAGTTAACAGTAGAGTTTCGTTGCCGACTCGATCAGTTTAAGTCGGTTTCTTCAATATGCAATATGATATCGACAGTGACAAGTGTCGAGTCGAGTTGGTCGACTCAACTTCTGTAATTAACCCCTATCTTCCGTTGCTTTCAAAATTGGATATAGCATGGACCTGAAATCCAAAGCGCTGGATACCTCAACATGGCCGAAAGGTATTATTTACCGGTAGTTCTCCGATAATAGACCGAGTAAAAATTTTTGGTGACCTTTACTTGCTGCCGCGTCCAAAGATCCACTGATCCACTCGAGCCTCTTAGTGGAACAGATTGTATCAATGGAGTAAACAATCATAAACCCTGCGATAGGTTTAGGCCAAAAAGCACACCTGGCACAAGCCTCAACGAAGCTCGTAATCTTGTCCTTGCCCTCCCTCTACATTTGTCGAAGTTTGTACGCTCTATTTCTACAATTTAGACTCTGGGACTCACACTTGCTGCAAGCTCTAAGGAAGCCCCTATTTCTCTGATCGCAGTCGAGCCTTTGCTGTCAGCGACCAGCGACCGACCCGGTTAAAATTGGCGACGAGCTACCCTCTTTGTTCCCCGCTTTTTCCAGCACTCCCCATGGCAGTCAACTTGAGCCGCTGATTTTTCTCTTGTATATCAACGATGTCAGCCTGTTGCTGAAAACTTATCGGGCAAAATTTTGCTGACGACCTTAAAATCTGCATTCGCGTGGTTTCGCTACGACACGCCTTACAGTTACAAGAAGATTTAGAGACAGTACAAAGGTGGCGCAAGGTGGACTGTATGCTCTTGAATTCGGGAAAGTGTATCGTTGTCACTTTTTTCTAGGAAGAAGTCTCCTATTATCTTCGGTTCTTCCTTGGTTGGAACTCCTCTGCAAAGAGACAACCAGGATACACTCACGTACAAATCTCACATGTTCTACATTATAACGGAAGCTTCCAGAAATCTCGGCTTCATTATTCGTGTGACTAAAGAATTTCGAGACGTGTACTTTCTTAAGTCGCTGTACTGTTCGTTGGTGAGGTCCACCTTGGAATATGCTTACCCAGTCTGGAACCTTTATTCCCAAATTCGTCGTGAAGTCCCGATGCCACTTATCGTCCCGGATTTGCTGTCTGATTGAATAAACTGCCCTTCACTGCTTGCCACTCCACGCTCGTAGCCGTATCTTACGAACAACTCCTTCCCTAGAGTTCCACACAGGGGAACTGAAGTATCGGAGTAGGAGTTAAAACACAACTTGTTTGTTATACCGTAGTCTGAAAAGTGAATCTTTATTTTTATGGTTACTGCGATGCATACATTTCAAATAATTTGAAACCGAACGTAACGTTGTGACGCACAGTCGTCACCGACACTACACTTCCTCTTCTTCTTACTGGTCTTGAACTGCATCCAACCGATAGTCTTTCAGGTATTCCGGTTGACGACAACTTCGTTGAGGCCATCGTTGTGAAACATCCAGACTCGTTCCGGTTACCGTTAGCTCCGACTCTAGCTGCTTATCCTCTCTTGACGTGAACTGATTTGATGTCGCCTGTAGTTCACTTCTGGATCTCGAAGCTGTAGACTGAACCGGCTCATGATCTTCGGCTTGTGATTTTGACGTAATTGGTTTCAGATGAGTGACATTTCTATGATAGCTCTTTCCAGTTTCCTTAGATGTAATCGTTACGTCAGGTTCATTTCGTTGAATAACTTCCATTTCTTCAGGACTGAAGTTCCTAGACAACTTGTTCTCCCTATTGACGCGTTTGGCAACAACAGTATCTCCAACCTTGATTTCGTTTGGTGTTGCATGACGGCGTTGGCTGATATATTCAGATCCTTTCATTTTCCTTTCACGATCTCTATCCATTACTTCCTCGATTTGTTTATTGTTAACTGACGGCATTGTGGGAAGCTTATCTCTCAGTACTCTCCCAAACATCAATGCTGATGGAGCAACTCCAGTAATTGAATGTGGAGTCAAGTTTTACATTAACAAATACATCCTCAAATCCCACTTCCAATCGGAGTGTGGTGTTTCCTGACTTATTTGCAAGCGTTTCTTCAGGGCCCCATTGGCCCGTTCAACTTCTCCATTTGCTTGAGGCCAATATGGCGATGTTTTTATTAAATCGATTCCAAACTCCCCACTGAATTGATTCAATGCCTCACTCACAAATTGAGGACCGTTATCAGTTCGCATTGTTTCGGGAATTCCGTAACGACAAAAAGTTTCGTGAAGGGCCTGGATGGTCAATCTATAATCGCATAACTATCACTTCAACAAAATGACTGAAATAGTCGACGAGCACTAAGAGGTTGTGCCCTGACGGCAGTGGTCCCATGAAATCGACTGCGATATGGGTCCATGGTTTTTCAGGCATTTTTGTTCGAATCAGTGATTCCGGAGGCGAAAGAGAGGACACAAGGGTACATTCTTTGCAGTGAATGACATATTTTTCAGCTTCCTTGTCCATATTTGGCCACCATACTTTTTGCCTTAAACATCGTTTCATTACCACAATTCGCGGATGTCCTTCGTGAGCTAAGTGTAAGACTTGATTCTGTAGCGAGTGTGGAATGATAATCCTTTCCCCACGAAGTAGAACATCTTCCACCACACAGAGTTCAGTAGCGTAAGGTTTAAATGGAGACGCCAACTTCGTCCAATCCTTTCCTTCAAGTGCTCGAACTACATCACAAACTACTTGATCTTTGCGGGATTCCTCTTTTATATCTTCAAGTTTCATAGCAACAGGCTTGGAAACATTTACGATAAAATGTACAAAATTATCATTTTCAATATCGAAAGGCTGGGGATCTGATAGTGAAAGTCTTAAGAGTGCATCGGCTAAATTTGTGACACCTGGTTCATAAACTATCTCGTAGCTATAGGATTGTAACCGCAGTACCCATCGTTCTAAACGAGCACAGGGTTTTGAACGCGGACTGAACAGAAATAGCAGTGGTTTACAATCAGTGATAAGTTTGAAGTGTGTTCCCTGCAGATACAAGCTGAACCGGTCAACTGCCCAAACTATTCCCAAAGCCTCTTTTTACGTTTGGAAGTACTTCCGCTCTAAGTCAGTCAAAGACTTACTTGCGTAAGCAATTATCCTCTTTTCTCCGTTTTTATTTTCCTGTAGCAGTACAGCACCCAGACCAGAGGGACTAGCGTCGGTTATTAAGATGGTTTTGTCGTGGACTTCGAAAAATCCTAGATGACTAATTTTACAGATAGCCAGCTTTATCTCTTCAAAAGCCAATTTTTGTTTGTTTGTCCATTCAAACTTGTTACCTGTTCTCAATAGACTACGAAGTGGATCGGTTTTGGAAGCCAGGTGAGGAATGAATCTTCCGACGTAAGTGATTAGTCCGAGGAAACTCCTTAGTTCCGCTGCATTGGCAGGTTCACGGCATTGCTGAAGAGCCAAAATTCTACTTTTCATCGGCAAGATTCCTTCCCCGGAAAGCTCATGGCCCAAAAACTCTAATTTGTCTGTGCTAAATAAACATTTTTCCAAATTCAAAGAGAATTCCGTATTGTTCAAAACGTGTCATCAGCGCTTTTAGTCGAAAGTCAGGTTCATGCTGTGTACGGCCAAAGATCACTATATCATCCAGGTAAACCACGACTCCATCTAGCCCTGCCACAATGGTGTCCATGACTTTCTGAAAAAGTTCTGGAGCACAGCAAATGCCAAACATCAGTCGTTTATATCTGAGAATAATTTTATATAATCTATAAAGGATATTTACATTTTTATTTGCATTTGCGATACATATATCGAATAATTAAAAAAAAATCAAAAGAATTTTCCTAAACAGGCCATATTTGGTTATGAACGTGGTGATTTCGCGAGGTTTTCAGACAATTCCAATTGATGAATGTCAATTTGGAAAACTTAGTTGCCCCCCCAAGACTGCCTAACAACTCTTCAATGAGTGGCAACGGATGAGATTCTCTCAGAACAGCTTGGTTAGCCCTCCTCATGTCGACGCAAATTCTGATTTCCCAGATTCTTTTAGAACGGGCACCATTGGCGAGACCCACGCAGAAAGGTCCGTTAACTTTTTCGATTATATCCTTGTCCAAGAGCGATTTCAATTTATCGTATATTTTGCCTTCCAATGCAATCGGGTGCTCGCCTGTATCCTTGTTGAACCGGTTGAATCGCATCATTGATAGGAATATGAACGACTACCCCTTTGATTTTTGGAAAGTTTGTAGAAGTCTTTCCAATTGATGCAATGTCGAAACCAACCTTGAGTACTTCCAGTTGTTTAGCCGTTTTATCACCAAGTAGATTATGTTGTCCTTGTTCTACAATATAGAACGTTGTACTGACTTCCTTTGATCTCGCTCGAATCATCGCACGGAACATTCCTAACATCTTCATTGGCCTGTTCGTAGCATACGCAATTAATTTTCGATCCACCTCTTGAGCAAAATCCGTGATTTCTATGCCTGCCTTATTGACCTTTTGCCAAGTTTCCTTAGTGATAACGTTGGCATCAGCACCAGAATCGATTATCATTGGAATCTTGATGCCACCTACGATAAACTCAAACGTATTCTTTCCCATCGCGTAGAAAACTTCATTCGTCGGCATTTTGCTTTGTTCTTCCTCAACCAATCGCAACCTTTTAGGCTTGAATCCATCGTATCGGCTGGTACCGGCTCGCTTGAAGCAGCGGTTTGCGTAATGTTCAGACTCACCACAGTTCATACATTTCGCGTTTCTTGCACGACAAATTGAATCTCCTTTAAAATGTCCTCTTTGCCCGCAAGCGAAACAGGAGTTCCTATCGACCCTACCAAAATCAGTGGTCGTTTTACCAGATTCTCGATAAAATTTACCAAAATTCCGATCAGAACTGATTTCTGCTGAAGGTAAGCTCATGGTAACTGAACGCTTGGATATCTTATTCACACCTTAACAAAAAAATAAAAAGCAAGTGATAATGCCCAAACTTTATAATTTTTTTTTTTTTTAGCAAGTAGTTCATACCTCCAGCTATTCCGTTATCCGGTGTAGTTTGATCTATTTCCTTCACCTGTTGATGTACGTCTGCCAAAGTCGTTCCAAGAGTTACAATTTCCTTCAATGACATGTCTTTTGCCAAAATTTTTCCACGCAGCTCGGAAGATCTGCATGCTTCCACAATCTGTTCGACGATTCTATCGTCGCCTTCTCGAGAATCATACCTGTTGAACTCACACCGTTTGGCTTGGATGCGCAAACGCAAAACAAAATCCGCAAATCTTTCATCGACCTTTTGGACTATTTGGCGAAATAAAGGACGTTCATAATTTCGGTTACGCATTGGCTCAAAATGTTCATCAAGCCGCTGAATCGCCACATTATAATACGGAGGATCAACAAGAACATGTGAAACCTCATCCACCCCAGGAAGATGGTCAAAAATTTCTTGAATATCGGAGCCAGCAAGATGAAGCATCTTAGCACGTTTTTCCAACTGCGAGGTGATTCCACAAGCATCGAAATATCTTTGCAGTTCTCGCTTCCATTTCTGCCACGCTATAGGCAACTGAGATCTCTCAGACCCAAATATAAACGGTTTCACACGATGCATCGATGATTCCATCCTATTTGAATATTTATTTCCACTTTATTTAAAGGATTTTTCTGTTATATAATAAATGAGAACCCAATAAGGCGAAAAAAATGAATGGAAAAGTGATCTCAAATCATGTAATAAAATACGGCATCGCTTAAACTTTCAAACATAATTTATTTTATTTTATTTTTAACATTTCACTGCGATATTACAATTGTCCGAAACACTGTCTGACGTATTCAATCAGATGACATTCTCATTTACAATAACGGTAACTATGTTCATTCACAAGTATTACAATACGCAATATTTCACACATACTATACCACATAGTTTTCCTTCTTGATTCTTGTAGCACTACAGTTGCTCTCCAATTCAATTTTTGTTTTTATTCGGTAGCACACAGTTGCTCTCAGTTAAATATTCCTCCATTTCGTAGCACACAGTTGCTCTCCAATAAGGCACACAGTTGCCGATTATTAATAACCACACGGTTGTTCTCCACTGAGACGCATTAATTAATTATTTCCATACTGATGTGCACAACACTAAGTGTATTTATTCATAAATTTTTACATATTTTTTTCAAATCAAAACACTCAGCTGTCGAAACGTATTCCAATTGGATTCGGAATGATCCCACTGTGAAAATATGTATGACCCAACAAAACTTTTCACCTGCGGGTATGTACATAAAAATGTGAAACCAAATAGGCTTTTCACCTTCGGGTATGTAGCATGTGCAGTACAGTATAATAAAGTGAATCTTTATTTTATGGTTACTACGGTGCATACATTTTCAAATAATTTGAAACCGAACGTAACGTTGTGACGCACAGTCGTCACCGACACTACAGGAACCATCTACGGGACGAATTCTGGAATGATTGTTTTGCATCGTGTCTCTAATTGTGTGTCGTCTGTTTTCGAATTTAATACATATGTAGCGAATCTTTACAAGAAGACGGTTTTTGTAAGCGTGAAGATAGACACCAAATTAGCCTGTTGTTAATGCAGTCAAATAAATAAATAAGAAACGATTTTATTAACAAGGTGTATCGTCAGGCTTCACAATTTAATTGAGTATAGTGTACGCTAAATAGTATAAGTTCACAAGATTTAAGGTAGTTAAAGCAATTCAACTTACGTTTAGTACTGCTCTACAACTTCAATTTAATTTAGATGTAAGATTATTTTGACTTGCTTATTTTACTAGTTTTGTTTAGGTTAAACAGTAGGGATAACGTAATATCTACCACGCGCACTTCTGTTTCTTCCAACTCTTTTTTGTGTTGATCCTCTTTCCTATCACAACGATAACATGCTTCGTCATAACCATCGTGAACTGGTGAGCGATGACACCTATGAAGCGTTGCGTACGAACGGTGCCGCCGCAACGTGGGATCCGCCGCCACATACCCCCGCACGTAAACCTTGGCGTCCATCTGGAACTCCGTTGGCTATTGTACCAGGATTCCTATAACTCACGACGTCCAAAACAGCCAATTTTACAGCTGGTCATCGAAGAACTCCTGTTGAAGTCCGTGCTAATGCTCGGCGTACTCTCCCGTTCTCGCCTGGGAAAACCTACTCAGGCCTTTCTCGTAAACATTGGTTCCTTGAAGATCTGCCAACTACCATCATCAAGTCTTCCAATGCGAGATCCTTGTTTTCCTCGATCCATTTACACCAATTTTCTTTCAATCACCGTCTCCAGAATTAATCGCAGATAAACTGTGACAATTTCCAACTACTTCTCAGTACTGATCTACAGTCTACAGGAGCCGTAGGAAGGATTTTGATTCCTGTAGAACTGCCCAACAAAAAATGATTGGGCGTTAACGCTTCTTGGTCGGTCATTTCAAGTGGTACGAACGTAAGCGGCCTGCAGTTGATCATCGCCTCTGCTTCGGCAATGACCGTCTCCAAGATCTCGTCATCCGGCTTGCGGGCCACTTCCAGAACGGCGCCTGTCGCTACTTTAACTGATTGTACGGGTTGCTCCCATGCACCATCCATATGGCGCGCAGTCGCGTCGTCCACATGTCATCACAACCGGCCGAATTCAACAAGGGCCTTGACTATACTGCAAAAAGTTATACCGCTGGCGAAAACTCTCTGGTAAGACTACAGAATTTTATTTCCAAATTCCTGTGTCCTAGTCATGTCCAAAAAAATGTAATCACGAGGGTTCAAATTATTCAAACGTATTAGGTCATCAATTTAATCAAAAAAATAATATCGCCTCCTCAGTGACGTCCATATCCTCAGTATGGTAAAGAGAAATTCCAATTTTTCCACGCACTCTTCCTACCTCAACGAGAGCTCTAATCTCTTGTTTATATTCAGCACCGTGTTTGCACTCGGGTAGCGCATGAGTAGAAAAAAATTAGATTTATTCACACAACACTCGATCGCTCTAGAGTGAGAAGATGAGCTCTCAAATTCACAGAGGCGAATGCAGATAAATTCCTGACGCGTGCGCCGCAATCAGCTCAGTGGCGTGAGCTATTCTCCTAATTTACAGTAGTGATTGCCAAATTCACTTTAAACCTACATAACAGCGGAAGGAAGAAGAATATTTCTTCCCGTTTCCATTTTCGGACATTTTCTACAACTCCTAAGATGTTTTCACTATCAATCACACCAGCGAATCACAGAAAGAGCACTGGCGTGCCTCGCACGAAGTGTACGCGGGAGTGATCGTACGTAGGCGAAGAAAGATGAGAGCTACGCGAAGAGCGGTCGTATAAAATAGAGAGTGATTCACTGCACTCAAAGCAAAACCATCACAGGCGCACACTTTCGCTCTGTCTATTTACCACTGCATAAAAAACACTTTGCTTTATTTGCGGTGAATTATGGTTACATCCTCTGTGAATGTACAAATCTGACGCCATCTCTGCGCCTTCTTAATGCTTACTTCAAGCATAGGGGAGCAAAACTTCAAAAATTACGTCAGTCTTATGTATAAGTTTGAATTTTGCACTTCTTTACAGTTGAAAAAATGTATCAAAGGTCGACAGATCTAATAAGAAGAACAACCATCGATCCACATATTAAGACATTCTTTAGATACAATTTGTCATTGTCATAGAACTTCGAACTCAGACAGTAGTTCTTTGAATAAGGTCACTGATTAGCAGTTCAGTGTTACCTCCCCGAGAATAAAGTTGATTATTGAACGCCCAATTAAAGTATATTGAAGCAAAACGTCAAATATCAAACTGCTTTTTCATCATCTGCAAGCCCATTTCCGATCTGTTCATCACTTCCATAATTAAGCTCCAGTCTATATCATATACCTACACAACGAATACTTTCCCTAGACTATCCACCCAAACTCATAAACCCCCAACTGCTTCATTCTTTCCTATTCGTTACCTTCTAACCAACTGCCTTCTCCTATCCGGCTCGTTCCTGTCAATCCCCACCCAACGATATGGAACCCAGAATCCTAAGCCGTCCAGCTGTGTGCCACCAGAGCTGGTTCGAATTCCGGACACGTTCCGGTGCATCGTTATAAAAATGTCTCGAGTAAGAGCCAGGTACCGGAGTAACACAAGCATCGGAACGTGCCAGTCTGCCGTGCCGTCGTCGTCGTCGTCGTTCTCGCCATGTTTTACGAGCCCCACCCGAACAATTGCCATCAACATTCCGAAAATGGCATCGATCACCGTTGGAGTCGTTTTTCGCCCCCCGGTCCTAGAAAAACTTCATGAATTTAATATTCTCCACTTACCAACTGGACTCTCCTCATTCCAAAACGAGTCGTCTAGAGTGTAATCAGCTTCTGCAACGAAAAAGGGAAAGAAATCAAAACAACAGAAGATTAGTTGATTCGTCTGACATTTGCTGGCAGCAGTTGGGATATAATTCAACAGTTTTTATGATTCCATTGCGGTTTGGAATAAAATTCAAATTCCATTCGCGCATTCCAGCCTTCGCATCACGTGATTGCCACACATAATTACCGAAAAACCTTCCCCCGGTCGACGTGAGAATCAAGAGCAGCTGCCATTAACTGCCGGCAATGGAGTTTCAGTTCTGCAGGCTTTTAATGTTTGTTGAATTAAATTTCGGGCCAATACAAGCGCCGGGAATCGTTTGATTCCATTCAGTAACAGACCCTAACCGGGGCAATCAGGTTGGCTCCGATGAAAATTTGCTCGAATCATTAGAATCAATTAACTTGCCGTGTGACTGCTACATTCACTGTCGAATGGTTTCGGTGTGTTTTCATGAAAACAAGCTACGACAAAAAGAAAAAAAGGAACACTATTTTCCACCCCGATGATTCCGATTTCGGATGGGAACCTGCCATCACGGTTTGCGGACATGCCCGCGGTAACCTAATCGTCCGTAATAAAACGAACGGATTTATCGGCGTTCATCGAGCTCGAGCTTCAGGCTCGGTTCGTTCGTGCCTAAGTGAACACAGTAGGCAGGTTTTGGGTGGTTGCTACCTGCCGCTGGAAGTAGGCCTCATAAACTGTTGCCAATTGTTACTGCTGCTTGGCATATATCGTGATGGCGACGTGAAGCGAATGTAGATGATCTTCCAGCTAGAATTTACCTTGCGTGCTTTATTAAATATTGGGTGCTGTGTTTTGGTTCGCAGACTGTTGAACTTGAAGCCGAATGAATGTGGGATGTGGAAAATTATTATATTAACTAAAATACGGTGGCTTATGATAATTGTTTCGATATGAAACTACATACTGCGAAATGGAACGAATGGCATTTTCAATAACGCTTGGTGGTGCACATTATATATCATTCTTTTTTTGTGCGAACCTAAATCAAATCAAACGATCCAAAACCCAAGCGGCATGTGAATTCACAGGTAGTAGATTTAGAGAAAAGATTAATATCCGGTATTCTTGATTAGTTTTTACGCAAATAAAGAGTTTTTATTAGTTCGTTTATTTGTAAAGACTCAATCTAGTCAAGTTTTCATTTTCAATTCGAAATAATAACGCCAAAGATTTCGGTATCAAAATTCGGCAGGAAAAAAAAATCCTGTTTGCGGTCGTCTCGAGGTAAGTGAATATTTTTAAAAGAGTGGGGAAGAGAGAGAATTTTCTAATCACTTTGGAAAAAAACGAACACGTGTCATTCCATCTAAAATGATCGAGAAAAAGTTGTTACCTGGTAGCTCAGAGATTGTAGGGAATCAGAAGCGTTTAACGGATTGATTCTCTCATACGCAGCAGTTGCCCAATGTTGCATAAGCGTTGAAGTTAACAGGTGTCAAGCATAGAAACTGTGTGAACCAATGGGTTTGTAACAACATGTATGCTCAAACATAATACCCTTGCGCCGAACCGGCCGGCTTGACGTACCCCAAGGGCTCAGTAGGGATTCTCTGTGGCAGGGTAATAAAACATCAATAAAAATGGAAAAAATAGCAATAAAAATATGTGAAATTTCCACTAAATTATTAACCACTGTGCCAACAAAAAAATAACAATTCGCAGTAGCAAAAATTAAAATAGCAATAAAAAATTGATAATTCACTTTCAATAACTCAAAAGTGACCGGTAAAACTATCAAAAAAAGCAATGGAAATTAGTATAAACGCAATATTAAGCTGATAGTTTTCCGTCATAATAAAAAGTTCTAGCGGTAAACATGTGACAAAAGTCTTCAAACACTTCAACTCTTTCCACAAAATCGCAATAAAAAATTAAAACATTAGAAAAAAAATTAAGAGATTTTTTTTGGTTTCAATTGGAAAGATTTGAAAAATGTTGTCACATGTTTACCGCTAGAACTTATTATTATGATGGAAAACTATCAGCCTATTATTGCGTTTATACTAATTTTAATTGCTTTTTTTTTGAAAGCTTTACCGGTCACTTTTGAATTATTGCAAGTGAATAATCAATTTTTTATTGCTATTTTGAGTTTTTCAAGTGCGAATTGTTATTTTTTTGTTGGCACCGTGTTTAATAATTTGTTGGCAATTTTGTGGATTTTCAATGCTAAATGTTCATTAATTAGTGCCAGTATATATTTTAGTCATTCTCTGTCAAGACCCAAAGCTAAGAGTCAATTCCATTGTGTTTATATCACATTAATTAATTTTTCTACTGTAGTTATCTACATTTTTTTTCAGTACAGAGATGCTGGTTGGCGTAGTCTGGGCAATGTTGTCAGCTTGTCAACAGGGAAGTGAGTGGCTGCGACTGAAGATCGTGTTCAAGCAAGGTATATTGTCCATTCTCATTTAATTAATAATTTCTGCACACCTTGTGACATGGGTCCTCCCTTAGCTCAGTCAGTAAAGGTGAAGCTACAAAGCAACACCATGCTGGAGGTGGCTGGGCTCGATTCCCGGCCTGGCCTAGGAATTTTTCGTTAAGGAAAATTTCTCGACTCCCTGGGCATAGCTTATGATTGTACTTACCACACAATCATATTGATGCAAAAATGGTACCTGGCATCGAAAGCTCCCAATTATTAACTATGGAAGTGCATCTTGAACACTAAGTTGAGAGCAAGCAATAAGCTAATTGTGAAAGCAATAAGCTTGAAATGCTAAAGAAGAAGAAGACACCTTGTGACATCTTCGTATTTCAAATTACTAGTGTTTTTCATAGCACGGAACACCATGACAATTTAGAGCTTCTAATATTTAATTTTTTTCAGTTTTTCAGGACAACATTTTCATTGAAATTCTATTTATGAAATACAACAACTGTTCCATAAAAGACCGGCATGTGGTTATAAGTAGTATAGAATTATGATAAGATGTTCGATTTATTTCAGAAATCATCGGACCAGACTCTTCGATTACTAAAACTGTTTTTTTTTTTGACATTTAGAATAGTCTTTTGATTCTCCAAAAATAAAACAAATCAAATATATTTTCATTGAAACTTTATATTTGTTGAGTGGACTGATCAACTCTGCTTTTCAGCTTTTCCGGGACTATTTAGATTTTAATACATATCCAATTTTTATTTTGCAGTAACAATCCAGTGTCTGTCAGTGTAGTCCAGTGTAGGCTGGATGAGGGTTTCTTGGTTATCTGGCCCAAGTCATGGATGACAGTTATACCTTCCTTGATCGAAATCGTCATATCGAGATCAGCGAGGGTTTAATTATCTTCCGACAGTCTAAAGTGAGTTTGCTAACCCTATTTTTAACAAACCACCAGACGGAAACCCTAATGTGTATTGCTTACTGTTCATTTCCTGTAATAAGAGCGTTTCGTTGGAAGGAGATTTTGTATCCATTCCGTGGGATTCGTGTAAGCGCTTTTGATTACGGGTCCACACCCCTGTTTTTGGCTCTTCATACAACGAATAGTGAGAATTACAGGTATGTACAGTTTGAACTTGCCATTAGGAGGAACTGTACGCCAAGGCAAGTCCTGCTCTAGTGGTGGCTTCCTAGCACATCACATCACATCACATCACATCACATCACATGTATGCTCAAACATAATACAGAAAACTAGAGTTTTCCTAACTTAACTCAAGAAAGACGTGGTCTGATGCTGCTTGTTTGAGTCCGACAAGAAGCAAACAAATGAAGAGTAGAGTCGAGAAAGCTTTTGATTTAGGACTACGTCTGTGTTTTTAATATAGTGGTAGACGTTAGGAGTGCAAAAAGTGTACGAGTCACGAAAAATGTATAGCTTTGGAACGATAATAACTCAGCCATTTAACAATCGATTTCAAAAATGTTAGTACCAATCGATTGAGACATTCTTTACGCACCGATATCCATATAGAAAACTATTGATTTCAAACATAATACTATTGAAACCAACGCAAATATAATTTTATTTTATTATATATACTAAATTCACACGACTTTATTTTATCACAGATTTCAAATGTAAGTAAGGGAGGTGTCATATGCAGCAATGAACATATATACGCGGTCAACCGTCGCAATGCTTCATTTATAGGAACAAATGACCCCAGAATTTACACTGATACGCGAAACAAAGTGCCCACCTCTTCGTTTTTTCAATTTCTCTCATTCACTTGGTTCAAATTAAAGTAAACACAGTGTAGTTTTTTTTTCTTATTTTATTTTTTATATTCTTTTTATGTTTCACTTGTGGGATACTGAAAAAAAGAGTTTTAATTAAAGAACAAAAAATCAATTTGTGTTGAAAAAAAAAAACAGTGACAAAATATAGTGCCCACTTCAAAAATAGATATGTTTTCGATAAGTTTCCATTGGAAGACCCCTCGATTGTTTATGTTTTGATATTTTGACATAATTTGAAGCCAACGGCTCAACCTGGAGCATTTGTATACGTGATCGCATTTGATTCAATTGAAAAAAATGGAGAACGCAGTCCTTTCGAAAGCAATTCCCTTGTGTATCCGAAAATTGGTCGTTCGTGATGTGCAAAACGGTGAATCGCACCGGGCTGTCGCTAAGAAGTACAGTATCAGTAAGGCAGCGGTTGTCAAAATTCTTCTGAAGCTTAAAACGTTTGGATCAGTGGTGGATCGCCCTGGCAGAGGCAGGAAGCGGAAAACGGATGCGAGAACGGACACCAAGATCATGCGCGAAGTCAAGAAGAACCCGAAGGTAACTGTCCGCGAGATCCAGGAAACCCTTCAGTTATCAGTTTCCGGTCGAACTGTTCGTCGCCGTCTCGTAGCACAGGGGTTGAATAGCTA
The DNA here is from genome assembly GCA_034211315.2 of Aedes japonicus. Taxonomy (NCBI): domain Eukaryota; kingdom Metazoa; phylum Arthropoda; class Insecta; order Diptera; family Culicidae; genus Aedes; species Aedes japonicus. The sequence goes on along the minus strand of JASCZW010007483.1, from coordinate 15,550 downwards.
ACTTGCCCGGAAGCGCCCATTTATCAGCAAGGCAAACCAAGCCAAACGACTTAAGTTTGCTTAGGAGTATGCTGATAAGCCCCTAGAGTTCTGAAAAACGGTTCTCTGGACGGACGAATCAAAATTCGAGCTGTTTAACCGAAAGCGGCGGGTTCGTGTTTGGTGCAGATCGGGAGAGGAGCTTCAGGAGCGCCACGATGAAGCATGGAGGAAGAAATGTGATGGTCTGGGGGTGTTTTTCGTGGGGTGGAGTGAGAAGCATTGTGAAAATCGACGCGATAATGACGGCGGATTCTTACATCAACATCCTGCGAGAAAATCTGGAGGTTTCGCTGATCCAGACGGGCCTTGAAGAGAAGTTCGTATTCCAGCAGGACAACGACCCGAAGCATACTTCCAAGAAGACCAAGTCTTTCTTCCGGTCTTGTCGGATCAAACCACTGGAATGGCCTCCACAAAGCCCAGACCTCAATCCCATCGAGAATTTGTGGGCGATTCTCGATGCCAGGGTTGACAAAACTGGTGTTACAGTAATGACTATTTTGAAGCCCTGGAGCGCGCCAGGGAAGAGCTAGATCCACAGCACCTAAAGAACCTGGTCGAGAACATGTCGAAGCGCCTGCAGGAGGTCCTGAAGGCCAAAGGAGGACACATCAATTATTGAAATGCTTTTAATTTACTTTAATTTATGTTTTCTGTAGCCTAAATGATGTGGGCACTTTATTTTGTCACTGTTATTTTTTTCAACACAAATTGTTTATTTTTCTTTAAGTAAAACTTATTTTTGCAGTATAAGTGAAACTTAAAAAGAATAAAAGAAATAAGATAATAAAAAAAAATATAGTGTGTTTACTTTAATTTAAACCAAGTAAATGAGAGAAATTGAAAAAACGATGAGGAGGGCACTTTATTTTGCCTATCAGCTAAATCGAATGAGTGTGTTCACTCGAAAAGTAAATGGAAATTGAAGAATAGTAAAAAAATGAGGTTAACGCTTGACAGCACGATAGTGTTGTGAATGTCAAAAGTGGCACTGTTCCATCTTTTACAAGCTACTACTAGTGATAATCGCCAAATTATTCGAAAAGCGACTAAAAACTTGCTCGCTTGGTTTGCGCGAAAACATTAACTGAAATATTTCCGGACGAGCTGTGCGTAGAAGACTGCATTCATAGACATGAGTATGCCAAACGACGACCGTTTATTCAAAATGTGAACAGGTTTGCTTACTTAGCATTCCACCTTAAATCATAACTGATTTTAATTTTTATTAGACCAAACGTCTCAAATTCGTAAGTTCGAATACACTTTAAATATATGTTAAAAAAAATGAAAGTACAAGATATTCTTATCTGAGTCAATTTCTATTAAAGTTATGTTTATTGAGAACCTTTACGACATATTAGCGGGGACCACTCCAAGTTTTTCAATACACATTACGGTAATATAAGGTGTAATTAGAGATTAAATATGTTATTAACATCAGCAAATCGTTTGATAGACAAACTATTAACGGAACAGAAACTCGATGAAGAGAATCTCTCAATGTGATTTAGGACCTGATGAATTGTTTAGCTGGAATTATTAAATGAGACGATGTTCTTATTACATGCTCCATCAACCACTCGACAGACAAAATTTGTGGGTCCGGTTTGATGAATAAAGTGAAAACCCAAGCCTACTTTGTCATACAGCAAATAAACTCTGATGCTTTCAATGGTTCATAACATAGTGTGTTTGGCTCAAAAATGAATTAAAAATTAATTAATTAAGCGTCTTCTGGTACAGATATCAATCTTTTTAGTATGCCATCATTCTGATAAGCTGGATCGCCGAGAACACACAGGATCAAATAAAACCGAAATTGATTAGTAGGATATATATATATTATTCATAGAACGTTTTAAAAATCACTAAAATTGTTCAATTAGGATGGTGTGTCCCTAGATGCTTATTGTGACGTAATTGATTTTTTTTTATATTTCTTAGTAGGGTAGGGGGATGTAATGTTAGCTCAGTCTCTTCATTTGGTATAAAATAAATGTGTCGTTAATTTAGCGATAATCAACAAATTTATGTTGCTATCAGGGTGACCGATGTAATCCGAAGCAATTAAGACAATATTCATCAACTAATAGTTGTTCAATTTCGTGTAATATTCGATTTCTTGAACTTTTGGGGTATCATGATTTCACTGGTTAACACTGGTTGAACAGATGATCTACACGATCTTCAAGTGATTTAACTTTTTTTTTCATTTTCATACTTTTATACATCATTTATCTTAAAACTAAAGTTAGGAGGGAGGAGCCGAAGTGATCTAACTTTGGCATAATAGAGTTGATAAAGCGAATGATGCAGTCTGGATGTACAGAAAATAGTTACGCATTATAAACTAACTGTCCACATAAAATAACAATAGTTTTTCCAAGAAAATTGTAGACCCAATGTTTGGGACATATAATTTTGTATGTACCCAACTATGGCCTGTTGTATCAATAACATAGTAAAAAGGTAGTTATTGATAAAATTTCAAGTGGAAATACATGAGTTAGTGATTGTTTATATTCAGGTGGCTCATCTAAACACAAACCGAAGGAACAAAATCATTGTATAGTGAATTATAATGTTTTAATTATTGAATGACTGATAAATCATATATGAACATCGTTTAAGTGTTTCGAGGCAGTTTTACTTTTGTTTGTTTTGTGAAATGCTGTATTAAGTAAATTGAATCCAGCGAGTGATGCCTCAAAACTTCAGGAAATCGTTAAAATAATGACATATATGTTACATAGGCCAAATGTAGGTGATAGGCTACCCGTTACACTGTTTGAGAAAAATTACAACAAATACTGAACTAGCCATAATGTGCATATTCTTCTATTACATAGTCGTGCTGGAAAATGTAACAAAAACTCATTGGCTGTCCCATACAAAAATTCAACATGACTGAATTGTTATTTGGACAGATGAAACCACCTGTAATATACTAAGTAAGTTCGTTCTTTGTAAGTTTATTTGTGACTCAACAATAATTTTTAATAACTGACACATTACCTTTTTTTTTCAAACTAGTAGTTTTAAACTGTTTCCAGACAGGCATAGGCATTTCCTTAAATAAGCGAGAAACCTCCCTTCCTTCAGTTGTCCACCGTGCACTAGTTCAACGGCAGAATCAATTCATTCGGTCAGTCGTAAAACTGCGTTAAACCTGCTTCTCATCCTTTCCACGCCGCCGTTGTTGTCAAGTGAACAGAGATCAAAGCAGATACCCAGTTCATTACGGAATATCGTTCGATCGTGCGGATTCCCCCTTTATGAAAAGAGACTTCCGACATGGCAGCTTACAATCCCTACAGCCCATTATCAAAGCGGATACTGGATGCGTAAATGAATTCCGACAGCATAGGCTTAATAGATTGAAAGAAGAGCAAACAAGATGATAAAAAAAAAACTACATGCGATGTGAGCTCCACGTCCAATCTACCATGTCATCTCGTGCCGTTTCCGCATAGCTTCCCCTTTCGACCGTTTTCACTGCTACAATGGATACTCGTGTTGAACGTAAATGAGGTCACATTTCCTCACTCAGGTAAGGTGAATTGCCTTATTGTGTGAAATGTTGACACGTACACACTTGAAGCATACAAGATACAGTATTACATGTGGGTCAGGATTATTTTGGACCCCTTTAAATTTGAAGGATCGATGAATCACTCATTTCTTCTGCTGCCAATTGAATTCCATTCGAAAATGATCCAATATAGATGAAAGATCCATGAATGGTAAATTTACCCTATGTTTTACCTCGTGATGATATAATGATCGAGATGAAATTACATTTCCGTCCACAGCACAGCCTCGCCATGAAGCCTAGTAATTGCACACCTCGGGGAATTGCGGGTCAGATGGGCAGCGTGTTTTTTGAAAACTTAACTATTTATCTACTGGTTCACCAAAACCAGTATTATTTGAAAACATAAGACTTACTGTAGAACGGGGTATCTTTGATAATGGGAGCTACATTGCGGAGCTCGGCTAAAGCCTGTCCACGTTAAATTTTGGACACTTTTTTCTCTGTGTAGATAGTGAATTATTTCACGGATCGCTTAAACGTTTCACTTATTTGACAGCTGAAACTCTCCACTTTATTTCGTGATACAGGTTTATATTCTTGTTACATTCAGTAAAATTGCGTCGAATCAAGTGGAAGTGCATAAACGCATTTTGTACGAACGGCATCAAAATCCAAATCTATCGGTACGCGATCTTGCCAAGAAACCAAAACTACCGAAAAGTACTATATTTTGTGTTTGCAAATCGTTTGAACCACACTTGACTGTGGATCGGAAGGTTGGAAGAGGAACAATTCGAAAAGTATGTTCCCGACAAATGGACAAGATGGTGGTAGCCATTATTGAGATATCCCAATCTTTTACAGGAGTTTTACACCATTTTTTTGCAGATATATTCTTATATCACAATGAACGACAGAACATATGTATTCGAAGGCTTTAAACAGCTTCGGGGTCTGGTTTTTTTTTATAAAGGAATGCAGAGAAACGGCGTTGCAGAGCATTTCCGGAGAAAAAAAAGGTGTCCAAATTCCCGAGAAGTATTTGATTTGGCAGGCCATATGTAGTTGTGGTCGAAAATCTAAAAGTTTTGTATCTTCAGGCACTATCACAGGATGTGTACGAAAAATGTCCACAAGAGCGGTTGCTACCGTTTATCAGGAGTTCCTGACTCTCCAGCTCTGTAGTTGCCTGATTTGAATTATAAGGTACAAGGTACGAGAGGTCAAACACGTGCTAAAATCAGCCAATCTAATAAACTGTCCAGAACTTTGCCCAATAAAGTAGTACTGGGTTCTAGTTATGCGGAAACTCTTCGAAACTAAGAAGGAAGCAAATTGCACCGATGATTTCAAGAGATGATGGAGAATCGTCACGGCTACAGAAAGTTCGAAAATTTTACAGAAAGAAGGATTGACATTTTCATCAACTGTATCTTAAGTAGATATAATTTTTTTATAGCGAAATAAACAATCGATTTTGTTGAATTGTGTGTTAAATTTTTTTGCTGCCATTGTTATGGTGTCCGAAATTTAACGTGGATAGGCTTTACTTCGTAAATTTTGTACCAGGTGAGAAATGAGAAATAATTTGCAGAACCACATGCATTACAAAGGCTACCCCTCGCTATAGAAAAAGTCCTCGTTTTACGATAATTTAGAATACACTTTAAACACGCTCTTCCGGATCAATTTTCGGTTATTTGATAAGGTTCCACAATGGAATCTTATTTCAGAACAAATGGGTAAATGTTTATTTCTAAATGTTTACCATTGGAGTAAGAAAACAATATGTTGATTACAGCATGATTAAAAGGATTGATTTTTCTCGCTTAGAGTATCATTTTAGCAACCAATCAATCAAGCAAATTCGGGGCAGAAGGAGTTTCAAGTTCATTTTGAAGGCTCTGCTCTGACAAGTCCTGTTTTTTTTAAATGTTGACATTGCCAAGTGGTGCAAACATTTTCACGCAAACGGTACTGTCGAAAGAAATTGAATAATTTTGCATGTTTTTTATTTTAATTATTTTGCAACATTTAAGAGTAATGAACGTGGAGCCTTATATAAGCATGAGCATGATTCACCACCCGATGTTGCTACTCCGTTTTTGCCAGATCAGCTGTTATTACACAGAGAAGCCTACCTCAATGTGTAGAAACTGGAAATTCTAAATTAAGACAGTACTAGCGCAAGCCTTACCCGACTGCAAGTTCTAGAAAGGAAAGGTAGGAATGTGATAACGTGAAACTCGCTCTGTTGGAAGCCGGAGAATCTTCTGTGATTCCGCAATAGACCACTGGGATTCCAACATCCCCAAAAGGGTTCGGTTTTCTGCTGGGTTCATTTTGGTAAACACAGCACTGAATTCTTGTCTTTGTTTTCAGACTATTTGCCATTTTGTTGGTTTTGCAGAGATGAATAAATAAATATTCATACATGAGTACCGATTCTGATGGTGGTCTTTCATTGTGAAGGCAAGGTTTTAACACCGCTTGAAGGTTATGTCAGTGGTAAAAGTGCTGCTGAGGCATCTCTCAAAATTTCACATTAATAAACAAGATTATTGAAAAACTTTAGAGGGCCGATTTGATTCAAAAGGAAAGCTGTTCTGGCTACTCTCAAGGTGCGATGGCGTCTTCATTTAATGGAAAGACATAGAAATTTTCAGCTTTGCTTGGGAAGCATAGTGTTTTTTTTTTGTTTTTTTATTATCGAGATTTTCAGCGGCTGGTTAATCTCCCGTCGTTGTCACTCAAACATCGCTTTTGGGCATTTTTGGGACTTTTCTCGGGGGAGAGATTTGAGCTCGTGACTTACCTGAGAGGTATGGATCTTAACTACTAAGCCAGGGTCGCCCCCTAACATAATGTGGTGGTAGTCGACTTTATTGGGAAATCAATTGTAGCTTTTAATAAAACCCAATTTTGATTGATTTATGCCAACAGTCACGATGCTGTTGCGGCCAATCACAAACTGCTAAAACAATCATTTCGTATAAATTTTGGATTTTAGTCGTTCGTTTTAGATTTAAACCACCGGCAAGGACGCTGGCTGAGTCATTAGAAAAGTGTGATGGTGGTTTCCCTTATCGAGAAAACAAACTACGCTTGGAATCAATTTGAACCAACAGTTAGAATGTTTTTGGGCTTTTTAAAGGAAAACAATGCAATCTCTAATAGCGCTTTCTAACTGAAGCGGGCCCATTTAAGGCAATAGTAAGGATGCTATTGCGATCATCAACAACGTATGATAATGGTTTCTTTTATTAAAAAAATCACTTAGCATCCACTTAACACTAAAAAATTACGCCGTGAAGTGCATCATTGCACTTAAACATTGCACCAAGCGCGTCAGGAATCTTAAAAAAAATCTTACATTCACAAGTCAATTTATTATTTATTCTCATACAAACATGATGAAATATCAGTGGATAGACCATGGTAGGCTGTGCTTTTTTTTAATATATATTTTTTCCGTGTGAGGAAATAACATGGTAACAATCACCGACGCCAGGAAGACGACTCCATCACCTGGACTCTACCATAAATTTGAGCTGGGACCAACGGCTTTACTTTCTTTCCGAAGGAAAGCGTGACCAATTTTTTTCGACTCAGGAAAACCACCGACGTCGACTGGGATTGAACCCAGACCCACTGGGGTGCCAAGTAGTACTCACGCTTACCACTACATCACTGACGCCGGTGGCTGTGCTTGATGACTGTCGTGAAAATTTTCGCGGCTTGATTATTTCTGCTAAATTAAGACTTTTCATTGATGTTAAGTGATTTTTATTTTAAAGTGCGTACCATAAACACAGTCCATTCCATTGGCCAGTTAGTTATCAGTTGTTCGATCGCTGAAGTCTCGGGAGTGATTTGTTCTTTTAATGATCTTAATACGCGCACGATGTCTACCAGCGTCCGTGCTTAGTCAGCCAGTGATGCCAGAATACCATTTTAAGATTATATGGGAGTATATCAAAGAGTGTATCATGTCAAACATGATAGAAGTGCAGTTGAACCACCACTGAAGAAATTGGATGGCATTTATGATAAGTACTGTAAAATGAGGGTGAACGTTGAAGTGCTCATCCGCGATCTCGACGTGTGCGGCGAATTGCAGCTGAGACGGTAGCTTCAGAGCAAGCTGCTGCAGCAAGAACGTTTAAATGAGAGCATAAAGAGATTTTCAAAGCCTTTATAATACTTTGCCCAACAATTTATAAGCCGTAAGTAGCTTAAATCAGGTATTGTTAGGTCTAAAACACGGATCTCAGGCGTTTTTAAGTATTGACTTGTCTTCACAATAAAGAATCAATATCCTTTATTTCCCCAACAGCATCTCTACTGTTGATTTAAATTGGTTCGAAGCAGCCATCAAGCGTAGTATTTTTTCAGAGAAGTGAACCACCATCACACTCTGTAAGTGACTTCAACATCCTTACTTTGGAACAAACCCGCCCAAATCGGCTTTCAATTATTTCCCAAACTGTTTTCCTTTCAAATAAAAAAAAATACCTCATATTTTATGAGCATTCATAATGTTGATTTAAATCGGTTAACATCGGCTTTAAGATTGCTCAACTTTCCAAAGTAAATCCACGTTCAAATGCATCCTTCCTATTAGAAAATCATCTTTTTCAGTGGCAATCATCAAGATAAATAAAATTCGAAATAATCTAAGTATCAAAAATTTGAAGTTACACATGTATCATTTTATTTCTAATGTTACTATTTAATCTTAAAGCTTCAAATATGGTTTACAAATTAACGCGTTCGTTATTTGCGTTGATATAAGCTGTAAAGATCTGTACAGAATCTTAAGTGTCCTTGCTGACAGCTCTGATCAAGTTGGAAATTTGTTGAAAATATGTGGCATTTTAAACTCCTAATTCTTTCTGGAAAGTTACCGCTTCATCAGAGCCTAATATCTTGTGATTAGGTGTAACTTAAGATTGGCAGGTTTTGGCACGATATCAACTTTATTGGTTTCATGCTATGCCATCACGGTTTTAGCATTGTGAAGCGATGCCAAATGTGGCCATCGTGACATCGTGGCTTCAAGCTAAAGGCATTAACCATTTTTGCAGGTACTTCTTCTGGTAATTACCTTGTTGATTGTCCCGGTGGTGATGAAAAAATTAGCTCTTCTGCCACACGAAGAAAAATTGATTCAAAAACTAACATTTTTTACGGTCCTACATTTTTCTATTTCACAAAAATTAGGACTCATTTATCGGGCCCTATGGGGGAACAACAAGAGTTGTCAGAGAGTAAGAATTGTCTGTATTTTTTTATATTTATTTTTATTTTTGATTCATTTAATATCCGTTTTTTTTTGGAGCAGTGATCTCTATGATGTTTATGATATAAAACTAGCTAACCCAACGGACTTCGTTCCACCTAATATTAATTTATCACATGCAATATCTTAAAAATCGATGCACAACAATTAATCGGTGTTCGGATATTAACATCGATTTTTTAAATTGCATGAATGTCCTTTATTTTTGTAGACAATCTGAAATTGACAGTCAATTTGTATTCTGGAGAACTTGGATTTTTTCAATTTTGGCTTCTAAAAGTATGATAATTGGCAGTCATTTCAAATTGTTGATAATCTGTGATCAATTGTTAGAATACTGTAGCCTCTTTTTTTTTGGCAATCATGATAAAATGTTGGTTTTTGTATGATGTCTTGTACTGGACCGACATGCCCTCTCCAAGATCATGGTTGTCACCTTGTCGTAGGTGAGAGGGCTAATCCCATGCAAAAGGCCAGCATGGGAGACTAAGAACATGATCAGCAGTGATAGTATCACACTCTACTTTCTTTAAATTGCCACGTCGTAGTACGTTTATTTCAAGGCACTGAAAGAGGTGTCTTACTGGCGGGTTTAGCTGCAATTCACTCTTATACGAAGCTGGGAACAATCTACAAATTCCTTCAAATAATTTAGGGAAACGACAAAAAGTGCACTTTTTATTTGCTTGACAACTCTTTCATTGCTGTTTACTCTCTAATTGTCATTGAATAAACAGCAAATATACCTACACACTTGGTATTCTTAATAATCTTATTGTTCCCATCATTATCGAAAAGGGTGAGTGTTTTGATCATGATTGTGAGCAACTAGTAATATGTCCTGATGTGTCAGGTGCAGATAATGCAAATATATATTATAATTTAAAAGTACGCCTCTATACGACAGCCGTGATCAAGGCACTGACTCTAACAACATATTATTTAGCTAGGGATCAGACCTTCTGAACTGAACAAAGGTCATTGAAAAATGTAACTTAGGACAGATGCTGACAAGGAGTTAAAGGCTGGGGTTTTATAAAAAGAATAGGACGCGGAGGGTCCGCTTAGGGAGACAAGTGGCCTTGAGGACAAAGAACAATTCTTCTCTATATCTTCTCTGTATTGTATGTCAGCTCCAAGAAACCTGCAGTCAACTTCACGTGATGACTATTCTGGAAACATTAAATGTCCGTATAGAGCTTACCTCATGTGGTCGGTTTTAATTGACAGTATATGGGACAGCAAATTTATTCAAAAACATGTGCTGAAATACTGTGGTATTCAGAACGAACAGTGGTCAAGTGGTCAACATAGACATAGACTGGTCATTCTGAGTATTCTGAATATCGGTACTAGCAGATATAATATACGATCGCAAAGGAATGGAAACTCGTGAGAAATAACATAGGTCATAAGTGAGTAAAAACTAACAACAAGCTTGCACATCATCAAGGTAAGAACTTCATAATTAACTATTCTAATTTGCAAAATTATACAAATAATTGAGACTCACCACTCACTATCTTATGCGATGGGTCAACTTATATGACATTAAAAGACCATGGCGGAATAATATAAAGAGATCGGCCAAGACCGCCAAGACTAGGAAATTGGTTTCAGACAAATATAACAGACACAATGAAAGGATAGTAAAAACAAAATTCAATAATGTAGAACACATGAAAAGAATAAGGCGAACAAAAATAAATGAATCAGAAGAGGTAAGACGAAATAACGCCAATGACCAAATGACACAAAACAATGGACATGAACATAATGCAAAGAAAGGAGAAGCAAACCTGGGAAATGTAACACCTTTTGAGGCAGTGTCAACAGCGTCTCTATGGACGACATGATCCTTGCACGGCTGGTGAAATGCTTCAAAGGGAGTTAAGTTATGTCAGTCTAACACACAAGGAACAATAACTTCTTATTTTTGGTTCGAGAAAACTGCTTCGGAAAACTTTCAAACAAATAACAATCCAACGGACTAGACTACAAAAGACAGAAGGAACTTCGAAACAAATCATTCAAGCTGAAAACGTGATACTGACTAACAAAATCACAAATAGACTATGGAAAAAAAAATAACAAAGAACAACATAACATAACAAAATTCTCAAACGTGGCTCCTTCCGAGTCATTTGCAACAGCGTCTTCTTGGACGACATGTTCCGTGTACGGCTGGCAAAATGATTCGAAAGGATCTACGCAACGATATCATCAAAGGCCTGGCGTAGAGGTTTCTACTCTATTCAGAGTCCCGCCAGTAAACCTTACAAAAAAAAAAGTGTTTTGCTGGACCGACTCGAGTTTTAGCGTTACTAACAAACAAACATTCATTTTTATCAGAGAACGAAATTCTCACTCAGCTGGGTGAAAACCATACTCTCTCTCAAGCAGGTTGTCGATGAGTACCGAACCGTTCACATTTTCATCTCTCTTTTTTCGCCGATAATTCTTTATCCTCTCTCTTGCATTTGCGAAAATATCTCTCTCCAAAATTCAACGAAAATATTTTTTCATGTCTCATTCTCAATGAAAACATGCTAAAAAAACCAAAAATAAGATCAAGTTTGCTCACCACATGAAGAAACATCGGCTTTTTATCAAATAATAATGATAGAATGAAACAAGCATGAAGACTGGCGGTGCATTTCAGGTGTCAACAAGTAAGTGAAAATTAATTATCGGCATAGAGGATTCACTGAAAAAGAAACGATTTATCAGCTGCTCATGCTCTCCGAAAATTATAAATCGCCGTTGTTGTTCTCGCGAAAACTGCTGTGAGCATATAAAAGTCTCTCGCTAAAAAATACGAAAAATAATCAGAGAGCAATTTTATCTTATTAAAGGTTACAGGGAGGGTGATTTGAGCTAGTGTAGATGTGCTTGCGTTGCCGGTAGTATAAGGTCTTTTACATCATTAACCACCCACATATGTCAGTAACCCCAACAGCATCCCAACTGTTGGTTCAAATCGGTCTCAAACTCGATGTTTTTAACATATTCTTGTAATTTATAGATCATTGCAAGATGGCGTCATCAATGCAGTTTTGACAGTTCAGGGAGCTTCTGTTTACGTGGACCTGTTTGAGATTTTGTGCTCTAAACTTATCACGATTGAAGTAAATTGCGGGAAAACATACACTAATGCTTATTTTCACATCATTTCTTAAATCAGATCGTACAGAATCCGGAAAAGTCAATGACAATTTCTGATTGAGTGGTTCAAATTCTAACACCTTGTAAACAAGCTCTCTGAACTGTCAAAAAAGTGAGGTTAATGCATTCGGTGCAATGATCTATTGAAATAAACCCAACATCATTCTTACTGTTGGTTTAAATCAGTGCCACAATTTCAATAACTCTTATGTGCATCTCTGTACAGATAATTAATCGGAATAATTTCGGAATTAATATCTAATTCGCTTCCGTCGTCAATTGAATTCAGCACACCGTTTACCAAATCGGATCCCGCTGTGAACCTAAACATGTTATCCACAATCCTAGTAATTTCTCTTGGAAGTGCAGAAGTGTTCTTGGCTTCCAATAAAGCGAGCATCACGTCTACATATTCCTACCCATTCCCTAATCGACCTGCATTCGGGCGAAGCCGGCGCCGGTTTTGCCTTGGTTTGGGATCACCAGTTTTTACACATTGAGGATGTATGCTAGTCGCATCTTTTGGTTCTCTGTGTAATTACAGCTGATCTGGCAATAACGGAGTAGCAACCTCGGGCGGTCCATCATGCTCATACTCATGCTCACGCTCACAAACATGATGAAATATCAGTTACATTCCATTGAAAATTATGATTCAAAGTAATCGAAGGCCAAAGTTTTCAAAGAGTTATCAAGCATACAATGTTTGGGGACCGCTTCTCATGACAAAGAGTGGTGCTCGACTACGTTATAAATGTCTACGCAGGCTTCGTAAAGTATCGGTGATTGATATGCTTGGAAATAGTTTTACAACATCGAACAAAAATTTAACCTCGTTATACTTTGACACAAGTAACAAGACAGCACGTTACAGTCACGCTTAATTAATTATCACTTATTTTGATCATGAACGATATTAAGTTTGATGATAATTACTGTAAAAGATTGTTAAAGAAATAATAAAACAGAAAAACAAACAAATTTTCCATCATGCTCTTCAATTTGGTGAATTAAATCACTGTCTATCTCGTTTTCGACGCAACGATGTCAGCACCTTTTATAAATGAATGACATATGTACGTATGTCATATATTAATATTACAATTATAAATTACAGAAAATTATTACCTCGAGGAGCAAAGAATATTGTTACTAAAATAGAACTGGCACAAAGTAAGTCATGACGAATGTTTTTCACTTAGTTGGTACTTTTGACAATCTGTAGAAAATTCGAAACTTTCGTTCGTACAAGGACGGTTGTTTGTACGTTTCGAAAAGTTCCTAGACCAGACCGGGAATTGAACCCAGCCACCTCCAGCATGGTGTTGCTTTGTAGCTGCGCCTTTACCAACTGAGCTAAGGGAGGACCCATTCATCATCACCAGTTGTTATAGCCTAAAGGAACCCATAACGTTACCCGACAATCGACGCCGTGACCTAAATCTTCTTCCATCCTATAATGCTCTTGTGACCAAAAAAAAAACGTTGGTCTTATCGATAACGAAGCAAAATCTTGGGTCAGTCTGTCGCACTTCCCAAGCTCCCCAACGCAAAGGCGAGGTGAGGAATGAAAATCTTTGAACTCTTTGAAACCATTTCGGTTTCGCTTCTGGCGATGTTGTTGCGAGAGAGCTCAAGCTCGCAATAATAGCTGGTGCCACTCTTTGAATGCTGGAAGACTCATGGTGCAGGTCAAAAGGTGGGTGGTGGGACCTCTGCACTTTTCCGACAAACCCATCGGGCTATTTGCCAGAAGAGTAAGCCATAAGAGCCTTGGAAACATGGATGAGTGGTAATTATAGTGCTACTCTCGTAATTAAAATATTAAGTTTCCAAGTGCAGCCGGAAGTTGGCGTCCGCGTGGGATTTTCCTGCTTCAACAGTGCCACTTTTGCCGAACGAAGCTTGGTGGAGACGCTTGGCGCGTCAAATGGCAGGAACACTCGCACAGGTGTGTCAAAAAAGCTTTCACCCGGACCGACATTGGACAACCGAAACAAGATACCGCTCCAAATGGCAAATCATAAACTTGTTTGACACCCAACCATTTAGCCGCAGACAGACAGCTGGATGGATATTGAGCGAGCGAACAAACGAGGTGGAAGAAGTCGCCGTTCGTTCGCCAATTTTACGATGTTTATTCTGCACAAATTTGATAAAATCTTCTCCGCAAGAGGTCACCGGCTCTTTTGCACCACATTGTAAGTAATGCACGTCTATCCACTCCGGGCTGGAATTTCGTTACGTGTCCTAGTTCGGTTGGTGTTCTGACAGCAATGGGGCAGGGGCTGGATATTTTTTCAGGTTTTCCCTTTCGTCAAAACAGTTCCATTCCGGAGCTGGTTAATGGTGTACAAGTTAGGGGAGGGGAGGTGGCAGTTGGTCACAGCTTGGAGAAGAAAAACGTTGAGGTGTAATCTCGATTATTATATGACAGCGATCACGTCTGGTAAAAAGTTGAACTTTGGTTCGTTTATCGTCAATTCTGTCATGGCCGTTGACAGTTTTCCATGGAAGAAGAAGAAACGGATGTGAAGGGCACAATGAAAGGATTGTTGACAACTGATTTTGTGATAAATTTGATTTGCTTCTGGAATAAATTCATTCGCTCTTATTCTAAGCAGTTTATGTATAACGCCTGCATGGGAATTTATTGACAGTTTTTGGATGGAGTTGGAAAAAGTACTTCGTTATATAAACCCATGGAATAGATATTTTTCAATCCCACTCACAAATAAAAAATGATGTATTTTAAAAAATACGTAAATTTTATCCGTGATCAATTTTCAGCCATAGCAAGCATTAACAACGGAAATTTTTGCTATCTTACATACAACAAACCTGATTTAGGTGGTATCTCACATATCCCATGAATTAATGCACAAAATATAGCATCTCCATATTAGTATGTTAGATATTTTTCTGCTCTATCATATTTTTATTCTAACATTTATTGATCATTTTACAAAAAAGTCGTTTGCCTTTTTTTGGGATATAATCACACAGTTAAAAATATGCATGTATTTTTCTGCGTTATCCAATGCATATACATTAAATACTAGATTTGGCAAAAAAATCGTGGGATATTTCTTCTAAATTAAAGCCAGGTGACACTTGAATCTAGTCTGTTGCATACAAATTTGCAAGCGATTTCAATGTTTACGCTTGCTTTGGCTTGCAAGTGAACGAGGGAAAATCTAGCCCGTCGGTTAAAATTCATTATTTTTTTTCTGTGTGGCGCTTCTTTGTGGCTTTTCGGATTAGACTGCAAAATTGTTGGAATAGATCCTGTTTTTGAAGTTGACCCAGAAACGGAACATTGAGACGGTTTGCGCTCTTTAGTACCGCGGTAATGTTCAGCTGGACCATCTATTTCAACGACCTTTAGGTATAGTAGGCCGATGTCCGGTTTCTGGCCAGAACACCAAATCTTCCATTTGGAGCAAAGCATTTAGTACAGTAAATCACCACATTTACAACAAGTTCACAACAAAAGATTAGTG
>JASCZW010007482.1:0-65689 GCA_034211315.2 Aedes japonicus | reverse complement strand
TTTGAATATATTTTTGCTGATTCGGTTGTAGAAGAAAATCAGCGGCTTGCTCCACTGCGAGGCTTCCGACGGTTGTGGGAACGAAACGTTATTTGACGCAAAACCAAAATTCATACGGCTATGCGACAGAAGGGCTATGAATTAAGCAGCTGATCTGAGAAGCAATCGGACCGATTTTAGATGATAATCGCAGTGGCTACGATTTGGGACGTCTATGAAATCTGGGTGAGCTCTTTCCTTTTATACCTTTGTATATCATTGCCAATTTCACTTATTACGTAGAGCTGAATTCGTACACTGCATTAGCTGACACTTATCATGTTGTCGAGTTAATTCGTTTGAAAATTTTGTTTTTAGAGCTGCGGCCGCTGATATCTATTATTCTCGATTATTTTGATTCAAATTTTCACATTAGTAGTATTAACAGTGATAAACTATCAAGTTTATTAAAAGGTTAACTATTAGGTACATTTCCTTACAATCAACAATCAATAATTTTTATAACCTGTTAACATTGTAGTCGACATTTAGTTACAATATTTGACAGTTGGTGAATTGTTTGGACGCTTTTAACTTTCAGTCGGCGCTCACTAATCTAAATCCAAACAGAAGTAGTGATGTGGGCGAGTGAGGTATGTGTGAGTGTGTGTGTGTGATGGGGGGCATATGATTTTGGGTCGGCGCTTACTTCTTTCTTTTCAGAGAGCGAGTAATGGCGCTATAACCATAAGCCATAGGAAGCTAGGACTATAGTTAATGCTAAAGTCCCAACCGTTTGAAGATAAATGGAGCATCACTTAACCCTCTTAGACTAGATGCTCCCAACGACCATTTTTGAATACATTTTTGTTCTATGCACCAAACAGGGCATTCTGTTCAACAATTCTCTCCGACTATAAATTTCCTTTTTCCTTTGATATCTACTGAAGGCTACGTGGGTTCCCCGTGTCTTCTTAAGGTAGATACCAAATCCTCCCTATCACCAATGGTTGCATGGACGTGGCCAGGTGAGCGATCGAGGAGTGTCTTCGTGGAGATTATTGCGTGAAGAAACGTAACAATAACCGTAATCAGGTTTCGTTTCATGGTGGCATGCAATGTCTTCAACGAATTATTCCTCATCGTAGCTCCATCCACGAGGTGTGCAGCCGTCAATGCTAATGCTAATTGCTAATGCTAATGTCTCCAACAACCAGGTGCGATGAATATCGCCGTATCCTTTGGTCACACGGTGGCTCAGCGGCTTGTAAATTCAGTAACAGTCTTGAGGGTCAAGTTTTGCCAAAACGATCTGACCACGACCTAACTCGGCCGTACTTTTCTCCGTTCGTCTTTTGGTTTTCTCTTAGCGACTTCTGAAAACCGGTTGATTGGTTGGATTCTCAAACTCCACTGACTCGCATTCGTTTTTACCAGCATCATCATTCCGAATACACAAACTTTCTCCCTCTAGCGTTTTTCCATTTCCACCCCTTTCGGATTCAGTGCATCCAGCCACCCACTCGATACACAACAATTTTAGCTGTTCGTCGTCTACCGTATGTCGACTGCCCAACGCATCGATCCAAAATAGATCGCCGTTGGAAATAGATCTAAGTATATAATGTTTACCCTCCTTTCCCGTACTCAATTATGAATCATTTTCAACAAATGTTACCGGCCGGTAACAACGAACGGCAGCGAATTAAAGGAAGACCGAGCGAAATAATTTCGATACTTGGTGTACGATACGCTTGTTGAAAACCCGTGATGTGATTTT
The DNA here is from genome assembly GCA_034211315.2 of Aedes japonicus. Lineage (NCBI taxonomy): Eukaryota > Metazoa > Arthropoda > Insecta > Diptera > Culicidae > Aedes > Aedes japonicus. The sequence continues at coordinate 63,930 of JASCZW010007482.1, read as the reverse complement.
CTTACATACGGATAAGAGTAACGTTTGCATTAAAAAATTGACTTTTTTTCGGATGGTGATAAAAAAAGCTAAGACAGATAATTGCGAGCGGCTTTACGACAGTTAACCGGAACATTCGCCATGGCAGACAAAACCATGCGTGTAGGCATGTTTTTGAGTTCTTTCTTTGTTTTATTTATCAATTCCTCCGCAGTTTTCGTGACAAAGTTGTTGGCGTAGATCTTACGCTTCTGGTTGGCCCAGATATTCTCGATGGGACGCAGCTGGAGGACGTTGGGCGGGTTCGCTGACTTGGGTACCACATCGATATTCAGCCGCTCCAACTCCTTCAACGATTGCTTCGAGTAGTGGGCCGACGCCAGATCCGGCCAGAACACCGCGTCTTCGCCCTTCCTGATGAACGAAGCAAATTCCGGCAGGCATTTCGAACTATAACTTTCCTCGTTCACATCGCTATCGCCGTCTCGCTGATTGTCAGCCACAGCAGCACCTTCTTGGGGAACTTAGTGTGTGAAATGAACTTCACCTCGGAGCTCACTTCCTTTGTTGAGGAAGTAAAGTACGAAGTGCCCTGTCAGTTGTTGCCATCCAGGGTGAGATAGGTCTCGTCGTCCATCACCACCGCCACGTCGCGATTCGCCGGAAAATCGAGTTGACCATCTTATTCAGCCGCTGCCGCTGTGTCATTGCCTGCAGCTCCAAAACCAGTGGACGTGACTTCCGCTTGTTCATGTTCGCCAGGTACTCTTTCACTGTTCGGCCGGTTGAACCGAACTCCCTGCGTGCGAGGTAGCCACTTTTGCCTTGGTTTTTCTCTTAAGCATCCGTTGGCGCTTCTTGCCGCACAGGGTCGTCGGCCGTCCGGAATCTGGCATTCTTTTGATGCTCTGATTATTGTCTAATAGTGCCAAGATGTTGTAGATGCCGGAACGGGCGTATCTGGCGTCCACAAAGTGCCGCACGATGTCCGTTTTCGACGTGGGGCTGCCTTTTTTTTATCGCGCACAGTTCTGAACGGAGTTGCTTCACTGTTCTTGCCAACACAGTTAGAGCTCGACTGATGGAGATGTCAAATTTTGTCTGTTGACTCATGGGTTAGTATGATTGATGCTGCATGGGTCAGTGTGGGTGAAGGTTAGCAAATAAAATCCCCAGAGAAAGTCGATGATCGTTTTATTGAAGCAATGAGTTCTTTTTATTTTTGAGAAATTACTTTTAATTACTTTTTATTTATTAATGATGATGATAATAAATAGCTTACTTAATGTAACAAACATTGAAAATTTCATCTGAATCAAATTTAATTGTTCCATCGCTACGGCGAGCGCATTTATGTAGTTCTCTCTGGATCATCACATCTTTTTCGTTCCGGGTTGAAGATAAGTTCACCTGGGCACTTGTACACGGATGCCATTCCCCCACTGCATATTATAAATTTGCTGCAATCGCCGAAATATGAGAAAACAAATGACGGGTTTGGAAAACTACTCAATATACAAAAGGATCGTAAATACCTTATGCTCCACGAACGGTAACAACTTCTTGGGTCGTATGCTCAGATGCTCGCATGGCAGGTCTGGTTAAATAAACTTTACTCTGAGTTGTCTCCGGAACGTTAAAGCCCATGTACGGGATAGGCTTGTCGATGAGACATTGTGCAAGTTGAGGATAGTTGCAGGTTTTTTCAATTGCTGAAAATTCCAAGCCTTCGGGACATCTCATCTCGAAACCAAGTCCCGATACGCAGGTGATGAATTTTTTGCAATCAGTACGGTGCGGAAGTATAACTAAAAGTTCCGGATTGTCGAAGCGAGGGCATCTGGTATCCGGAAAAACTATGACAGGATAGCTTGGCTTGGCCGAAGCTAGGGCCAATAATACTGCGGTAGCAACTAAGACTGAATCAGATTTATCAAGTTAGTTAAAGTTTGGAATATATTTCTGCCGAACTTACCTTTCATGATCAAGCTAGGCAACTGTTGTATGTAGTAAACGCAATGTTTTCGAACTATATGTAGTTTACCTACTACGCAGCGTTGTTGTTATCGTTTGGAACTGCATTGTTATGTTCAATAATTGATCAGATAAATCAAACTTATGTAGACAGATAATGAAGATATTGTTGCGCTCAGAAAAACACATACGTAATAAGAAAATATGTTTAGATTCAAAAGAACTACGCTTCTTTTTCTAAATTGCACCATTCTGATGAAAATGCTGAAATTTGGAAAACTATCGATCATTGACAATTCATCAAATGAGAGGTGCATTCAATGACTTAACACCTATCTTATCTAATCCAATCTTATCTAATACAAACGCAACCAGTATGAAAAAGGATAATGAAAATATTTGGGTTAGATGATGATCGGCTTCTAACATCTGCTGACGAGCTCAATATCCTGTTGGATGAGCAGTTCGGTTTCCGGCATGGTCGCTCAACAGTCCATCAACTTAATCGAGTCATGAACATCCTCAGGCGGAACAAGTCTGTTTCGAAAACATCCGCTATGGCCCTTCTCGATATCGAGAAGGCCTTCGATAATGTGTGGCATGATGGCTTGGTGTACAAGCTCAAGCGATACAATCTTCCAATCTTCCTGGTGAAGATTATTAAAAATTATCTCTCTGACAGGACATTCCGTGTTTCGTTGCATGGTGCAGTTTCCGGTAGTCAGGAGATCTCCGCCGGTGTTCCGCAGGAAGTATATTAGGTCCACTTCTGTTCAATCTATTCACCTCGGATATACCCCGCTCCCTGAAAATGGATCTCTTTCGTTGTTCGCCGATGATACATGAGTCGTCCACAATGGTAGGGTAATAAGAGCGCTTGCCGCGAAACTGCAACGAAGTCTGAATGTTCTGTCAGAATACTTCACTGAATGGAAGATTTGCATCAACGCAGCGAAAACCCAGGTCATCCTGTTTCCACATTCTAATTCTCCCAGACTTGTCCCGCCTGAGAATTGTAAAATAAGCCTGAACAACACAACGGTGGAATGGACCAAATCAGCTGTCTATCTTGGTGTCACTCTAGACAGCAAGCTTATTTTCAGGGATCAGGTTGACAAAACTGTCACAAAATGTAATACTCTGTTGAAACTACTGTACCCAATGATCAACAGATGGTCTACATTGTCCCTTAAAAATAAGCTTGCTGTCTACAAGCAAATTATACTTCCGGTCATCGAGTATGCAATGCCAATCTGGGAGAGTTGTGCAAAAACACATCTCCTGAAACTTCAGAGAGTACAAAATAAGTTCCTCAGGATGATAATGAACACCCCTCCGAGGACAAGAACATCTGAGGTCCACCGTCTGGCAGAGATAAAAATGCTTGACGATCGCTTTAGTGAGTCTATCAATCGGTACAGGGCACGCTGCCTGACATCGGATCACCAGATCATCCGGAATCTGGTTCCCCACCCCTAGGATTTTCAAATTGTAGTTTTAGTTGTAGATTAGGTAGGTTATCAAATTTTAACAAACAATGCCCCAAGGGCTGAACAGAAAAAAAATATTAAAACACAAAACACACTTAACACATAAAACACATAAAACATTAATCAAAGCTGAAGAGCCCATTGGGCTAAAACTCTTAAAAATTATAAAATAGTATGTATGACAAAGAATTGAAATAAAAAACAAATTAAGTAAGATGATGATCGACAAGACACAACACTTATCGTTCTTACAATTTACTAAATTGTAAGAACGATAAGTGTTGTGTCTTGTCTCGCGTCGCGTTTTGTTAGTGTCGTGTAGTTCTTACGTCAGCATAAAAATCATAACAATAAGATGATGTTCTATTTATTTTTGTCAATATTGATGCTTACAACATATCGAAGACATGAAACAAGACCTACTGCATTGCATTTACCTCAAAGATGATGCCGTAAAATAAGGTGGAAAGGTCCGGTCGATGTTAAACTGATTCAACACCGGATCAGCTGTCTTAGGTTTCCTGCTGCTGCCTGACCACCGCTGAGTCTTTTGGGTCTACTTGAATGGCCACCCGGGATATCGTCGAATGATGGAATCTCCGGTGTTTTCCGATCCATCTGTGGGATGCAGTTAGGTTTTCCTAGTTAGCTAGTTTCAGTCAAAATTTCATTCATTTTTATCCACACTCTAAACAGTTACAAGCTTATCATTGTGCATCAGTTTTTTCGAGAACACTGTTTGATTGTTGTATCCCGTTAGTCGAAAAGGATCGCCTCTGTTGTTCGAAAAACAAATAATCATCTCACATTTCTCTGGATTAATTACACTCAGTGAAACAGAATTAGAACCACAATATATTTTGGATATATTTCTCCACTGTCCTTTTTTCTCGTGGTTTTTTTTATCTTTCTATATATTAGTCTTTTATTTACAATGTTTTTGACTGACTCTGCTGGAAGTTTTGTGGAACATTAACATTTAACCCAAAAATATCATAACAATGCGCGAAACAAAAACCGTATAGTGGAAAAACGTGCTGTTTTCGGATGCAAAGAAGTTTAACCTTGACGGTCCGGATGACGGCTGGCAGTACGACTTGCGCAATGACCCGGATGTGAATCACGAGGAAAGCTTCCGTTGGCTTCCGTAAACTTGAGTGAACACGGCCATTCACTGATGGGTCCACACTTTGTTTTCCAGCAAGATAATGCGGTGTGAAGATAATTCACACCGCAAAACTGACTAAGGCGTGGTTTCCTGAGGTTCTCGACTGGCCAGCTTGTTCTGAGGATCTAAATCCAATCGAGAACCTCTGATATATTCTTGATCGTCACCTAAAGTGCAGGCAGTTCGACAACGTAAACATGCTGAAACAACGAGTTCGAGCAGGCTGGGAGCAGAATAAGCAGGATACGCTGGAGAAGCTGATTTTGTCCATGAATTCGCAACTAATTGAAGCTACCCGAAACAATGGCTCGTGTACACATTTCTGTGTACTCCTTTAAATTGAATTTTGAGATAATTTTTGGTTAAAAGAAAATGTGGTAGGGTAAGGGGATGTAATGTTAGCCTAGCTCCTTCATTCGGCCTATGTACCAAATGTGTCATTAATTTAGCGATAATCAACAAAATCATGTTGCTATGAGCATGATAGATGTAATCCGAAGCAATTGAGACAAAATTAATCTTCTTATAGTTGTTCACTTCCGCGTATTATTTGGTTTCTTGAACTTTTGGGGCATCATGATTTCACTGGTTAAGCTGAACAGATGATCTACACAATTTCAAGTGATCTAAATTTGGCTTAATTGAATCGATAAAGCAAGTAATGCAGTCTGGATGTGCAAAACATAGTTACACGCTACAAACTAACTGCTCACATAGCTAAAATAACAATGATTTTACAAGAAAATCGTAGACCCAATGTTGGGGACATATTTTTTTGTATGTTCCCAACTATGGCCTGTTGTATCAATAACGTCGTAAAAAGGTTGTTATTGGTAAAATTTTCATTTGGGAAATGCATGAATTTGCGGTTGTTTATATTCAAGTGGCTCATCTAAACACAAATCGAAGAGACAAAATCATTGTATAGTGAATTATAATGTTTTCATTATTGAATGGCTGATAAATCATATATGAACACCACTTGAGTGTTTCGAGGCAGTTTTATTTTAGTTTGTGTTTTGAAATGTTGTATTAAGTAAATCCAGTACAGCTTACAATGCCTCAATTCATTAAATTAGGAAAAAACGGAAAAAATGCATATAGTAATAAATCCATCGAATGGAACGAAGTTGCATCCACGAATAGACCCAATTTGGTGCTTATAGACCGACATTAAATCCACATCCCTCGAAAGTTTATGGCATTATAAAAATAGTTGTGTAACTTTTAGTGCTACATGCTACCAAATATCTTATCAAACTTATCTTTGCAAGTGTAAAACTAGTTGAAACTCGCTTAAAGCTTAAAAACTTTAGGAGTTATAATGAAAAATGTGATCGCAGGTTGTATAATAGGCAGAGTCAAGGGACACATACCCTATTAGTTTTATTTCGCCCTATTTTTTCGTATTTTAGTACTGAAATGGAAATATGCTCAATGGAAATAAGGCGTAATGTTTATATGGCTTCCTTTCGAGTCATTAGATTTCAATTGTATCGAATATAAACCATCTTTACTTGAGAATGGGAATGAGGGAAAGTGAAGAGAGAGAGAGAGAGAGAGAGAGAGAGAGAGAGAATGAGAGAAACGGGAGATAAAGAATGCTGAAGAGGCGATTATTTATAATTTATGTATGAGTTTCTCTTTAATGTATGAGTTACACTACTCTCATCACCAAGCACACCGCTTGATGAAGTTTATTGACCTTCTTGTTTCAAGCACATAACGATTGAAAAAAAAAATAAAAAAAAAAAAATAAGTTGTTTGAAACCAACGATTTTGTTTCGAAACAAACAGGCAGGTTGGTTGTTCATTCCTAAAGATATTATCACAATACAACACAAATTATGTTTTTTCTCAGCTAATATGTAGTTTTGTTGTTTCCATCTTGAAAGGAATTTATTATTACCAATTTATTATTACCAATTGATTCTACCAAAGCGCCGGAGAAAAATTTTTCGCTATCCAGTCACGCTACATGCTCTGACATTGTCGCTCAACAAAAGGTGTAAATTTAATATGTTACTTTGAACAAACACCTAAAAATTGTAGAAAGGCCTGTTTATTCTGGCCTTAACAGATTTCTCTTAGGCTGAGAGAAAACTATAAATGTAAATGTTCACTTTTCTAATGTTTGTTAGCATTTTATTCAAATAATGGGATTCTATAATTCGTAAGGTGTAATGTAAGGTCAATCACTGGAAAACGGCTATGTTTGGTGTTTCAACGGTTTATGTTTGCATCTCAGTTCTAATAATTCTAAAATTTGTTTGAAACAAATCATATGCGTTGGTAGAATCAACCAAAATATCTGTTTTTTTTTCGTAGCTGTCATAATAAAACATCCAACAGAATGGTAAATTCAAACGGATTTCAGTTGAACATTACTGCTTGGTTCCTGAAACAGTTACTCAAAATTTTAGTTTTTTGTAACCACCGTAGGTAGTCAAATCAAACTCATATGATGTTTGTGCCCAGTTTAACGTGAAGTTCCTGTTAAATGAAACTTGAATATGTTTGGGCTTACCAATCTTTTTTCTCAGCGTACCTGAGGGTAGTGAAAGCGATTTGTATTTTTTTGCTTCGTTGTCTTCTTTTGTGTTGAAGGTTTCAGAGCGTTACATATTTAGAAGTGTAGTGCGCCAAGTAAAGTAGGTTGCCATTTTTTAACGCCTTGCATGCTTTCGGTATTTTTCAAGTGCTTAATATCGCGGTGTTTTCATAGTTACGGTTTTTTAATTTAAAAATTATTCCTTTTTTTATAAGTAGTCGAAGTCTCGAGCGTGTCTATACTTCTATATATTATCTGGAGGAATGGTAGACATATCCACCAGATAACATTTAGGAAAAATGACAACATATCGTCAGCATTATATTTATGAAGTACGAATATGAGCTCCTCAGCTTTGAAAATAACAGTCGATGTGAATACGTTCAATTGATAATTTATTCTAAAATTCATTCCATTTTACAGAACCAGTGAGCCAAGATTATCAGGGTACATTGACTTTACTCTGGAGCTGTCAAGTTGTTACTGGGTTGAACTGATCTGAGAACATGTTATAAGAATTCAACTAAATGATGGATAATTTCGATTGCACCAGTGAGATACTGTCTCCAACTGCTATTGTATGCTGTCGTGTGATTCTTATTTAAACATTGTATTTATTTCATCGCGAGCGCATAAATTTTACATAAAACAACAATATTGAGAATTATTGTTAGTAAGGTCTATCAGAATTTTAATATACTTAAGTCTTTTTTTACACGGTTTTTTTACGACGATTCTTTTAAATAACGCGGTTTTTTTGCGACGATTTTCGAAACAACGCGGTTTTCTACGACGATTTTCGAAATAATTCGGTTAAAGAGCCAAAAAAGGCCTAAGGGTTTTCTGGGTTGGTTGGTTTTCTGAGGTTTTGAGGAAGTGTTGCATGTACAATACAATGAAAAAGTCATAAAACGCGAAAAACATTATTGGTTACTTGGTGTGTCATGAAGAAGATTAGTTTTCTCGGTGTTCAGTTAACCTACGCCTTCAATTGTGTGCAGTGGAGGGACTTTTTACATATTATTCAACGTCCGACACCATTGTGAAAAGCAAAACAGCGACTTCTGGTTTGTGGAAAGCCGCCGAATATCCTACAATATGGATATTTTTGGAACGGGGACAACGTGTAGAGGCTGGAAATCAATTTCCAACGCCATTTTGGAATCCTAGATGGTGACTTCTGGTTTATGGAAAATTGTCTAATAGTCTACAATATGGATATTCTCGGAACAAAGATGACGTCGTAGAGGCTTGAAATCGATGTCCAACGCCATTTTCGAAACCAAGATGGCGACTTCCGGTTTGTGAAAAGCTGGCAAACATTCTACAATATGGGTATTTCGGAAGGGACGACGTGTAAAGGTCGGAAATTTATGACCGCTGCCATTTTGGAAACCAACGAAATACGTATCTGTCAAGATAACAAAAAAGTTGTTGGAATTGAAATCGGGAACCTCCTCCATATGGCTTCTTCTTAGAAGTTTTTTATGTATCATGAGGGCTTTCAGTTCTTAAAACTGGTTAAATAGTTAGGCAGTTTTTACGAAACCATTAGTTGAATTCTCATTAGAATGAATCTACAGTTGTGACCGGAACATGGACCGGAAAGGTGTCCCTGAGGAAGATTCGGAACAACTATGTAAGTGATCAACCGATTTAAGCGTTTTGATGTTTTGTCGGTTGATCAATAAAACTGATTCTACTGTTCTGTAGATTTTCCGCAGCTACTTATAAATTAGGCTATAAAAAATTCAAAATTTAAAACTAACTTACACAGTTCTTCCACAATAATGAGTTCTCTAGAGATTGTTTTTTGTTATCATATTTTTCTCAACTCGCTAGTGATTATTTCTAGTGCGTGTGAAAAGGAGAATTAGTCACATAGAAAAAACTTCTGAAATTAAATACACACGACTGTTAATGACATAGTCTCTGGTATATATGAGAGTCTCTTTATCTCGATGATTCTCTATGTCTATAGTCCCTTGGAAATATTTGTGAGCAAATTACCTTCCATATGTCGATGAAAAAACTGCAAAAAACCAAATTCACCAGTGTTTGGAGCAAGCGATCGAGATTCGCTTTGGATACGGGATACACAAAAACGCTTGCAACGCTTAATGCTTCTAGGATCGTCCTAGCAGGCTAGTCAATTTCTATTCTGAATGTCGATCTATCTCGATAGTCCCTTGAATATCGAGATATGGAAAGTTGACTTTAAATACATAAATGCTGATAAACATGGATAATTTTCATCCTGTTTTAGCTATAAATTAATGATAACCATGAATTTTGTCTCTTAACAATTCAATATGCGTTGAAACACTGCATATGCACTTTCACAATTATTGGTTATAACAATATTTTTCGATATAAGACGGTCTTTACGCCGATTTTTCAAATAAAACTGTTTGTTTACGACGATTTTTGAAATAACGCGTTTTTTTCGACGATTTTCGAAATAACGCGATTATTTTAACACAACACGTGTAAACAATACTTGAGTGTATTTTGAAAACCAAACTTTCAAATCATACTGAACACGTGCCTGATTTGCCTGATACTTTAAGCTTACAAATCTAGAAGTTTCTAGCAGTATCCTTGTTCAAACGATATCAGTAATGTTTACATGCCGGGTATATTGTATGTAAGAGTAACCTTGAAACTAGTGTGCCTTTTCCGATATTTTGAAATGGGTTGCTGTATCTGCAAGAGTTATTATCTACTAACAGACAGAAGCTGCTTTTAATGGCGCTTCAAGGAATGTTGCAAACAGATTTATTCCATAATATCACTGTTGATCAGTGGGTGTTAGTTTGAGTACTCAATCATACACAACCTTTTATGCATATCTCCTCGTGAATAATTTATCGGGTAGAAACTGGCTATAATCTGCCATAAAGGGTGTACGGAATCAAATTGCGACACACACAAATATTCGACAAAATTCGTCCGTTCAATCAATCATCTTCAAACTTTCAGGGAGTAAAATAAAACATGTCATGAATATTTTCCCAAGTTTTTTTTATTCGATTTCAATACCATATCCAAATCCACGAACCTTCTTCTTTACACTACTCATAAGGTCCTGTACAACATTTGGACCAACTTTTTTTTGCGTGGCAATCCATTTCTTTTCATATCTTCCTCCGATTTCACTTCCTTAGGATGCTTCCAAAGTGCCTGCTGCATGATCGTCCAGTACTTTTCAATTGGCCGCAGTTCCGGTGCGTTCAGGGGGTTGAGATACTTCGGCTCGAAATCGACCTCCTTAGCCTTGTACCACTCCATAACCTCTTTCGACTAATGGCACGAGGCTAAATCCGACCAGAAAATCCAGGACCATCGTGTGACCTCAGAAGAGGAAGTAAACGCTTTTGAAGGCATTTCTTTAGGTACACCTTCCCATTGACCGTTCCACTTGTCACGAATGGGGTGCTCCGTTTTCCACACGAGCAAATTGCTTGCCAAATCATATATTTTTATGGCAAACTTTGACATCTTCTGCTTTATAACGTCCTCAGGGACATCGAATTAATGATGAGCAGTGAAAAACTGGAGCCCCGGAAGCTGCCGGAAGTCTGTTTTTACATACGTCTCATCATCCATAACGAGGCATTGTGATTTAGTCAACATCTGGGTGTAGAGCTTCCGTACACGTGAATTTTTTATGTTTACCTACCGTATTCTGCCGTTCTTCACGATTAGGCGCCTTTCGGACTTTGTACGTGTGTAGTCCTTCACGTTTTTTCGCATCTTGCGTTTCTTCACCACATCTCGATCTGAACTGTTGGGATTCCTCTTGAAAGCTTGAACTACCCGCTTGTAATTCTTAACATTATATTTGAATGTTCCATTCCCAGCTTCCTGCTGATGGCACGATGAGAAAGATCCGGATTTTCGAGGTACGTGCGCATTGCGCCGTTGCGGTTCTTCCGACTCCATCTTCGCAAGGATTGCACATCTGCTAGTGAAACATAGCGTAAACAAATGCACATTGAACTAATTCTACCCAAAATTTCAATAGAAAATACCCAACGGGTAAAAAGTTACAGCCATTTCAAAGTGCTGCAATTTGATTCCGTACAACCTTCAATTCAAAGAAGAAAGAATCCAAGTAGGTCCTAATCAATCTCTACCAGGATTGCGATTATGTGCCTAGAGGAAAACTGACGACGATTCGTATTTGATGAGATAACTAACATTACTTTTCTCCGAACTCACCCCTGCCTGAACGTTAAAACATTAGTCTTGGATACAAGTGAGTTTTTTACATTATATAGAATGTGGTTTAAAAAATAAAGCATCAAATCTAATAACTTACTAATCGGATAAACATTGTTCATCCTTCCACTTTCTGACTCCACCCTTGCAAACTTCGTCCAATATTTTCAAAAAAAAGTTTCAGCAAACCAATTAGCAGACATGTGGGTTTCGTGATCAAACGGTTAGCGGCATCATGCGTTTTATGAAAGTTAGATCTTTTTGGACCTGGGAAATCCTGTCTTCAGCAACCTTTTTTCGATGGTCTTTTTGCACGAAATTCATCTCTTTCGAAACAAGCCGTGAGGTAACGCGTTGCATTTTCAAAATATTAACAAATATTTGCTGAACTGTTCCACATTAGATGTTGAGATCACTAGTCATCTGTCAAAGTCTCACATGTTGATTTCAAAGCAAAATTTTCTTAATAATTGCGTTTTCGTCGGTATTCGATGTTGAAGGACGTCCGAAACGAATAAGGTCTTCAAGCACTTCACGACTATTGTAGAATGTTTTATATCATTCCTATGCTCTGGTTTTTTATACAACAGATTCTCCAAAGGTTTTTTGCAACATTTTAAAGAATTTTACACAAAAAATTTAATTGGAGACACAAAGCAGCACCTCAGCAAAACTATTCATGGTGAAATGCGACTAAACACCAAAACTTGTCTGACTTAAGGTGAATTGTATTTTTTCCTACCTCTCATCTTTCTTCCGCAAACTCACTTTTCTATTTAAAATTTATACATCTCGATTGTTAATGAATGGACATCGATTCAAACGCCAACACATTGCTCACAAGCGTACAAACTGATGCCATGAAACATTGAATATCTAGTACCGATTCTTAGTTATATAAATTCTAAATTTTGAGGTGTTGGGTGCCGTCGAGAGTGATTCAGCGTAAGCCCTTAAACTGCTGCAATACAAACAATAATGCTTCCATCACGCTAAAATATCTTCAGATATCAACTACAGACGTATAAACATAAGAAAAAAAATAAACAAATAGGATGGTTGATTTAAATTATTTATTTCCTGTGCCTCTTCAGCATAATGTAAGACAGTCAAGAAATTATGATGGGTAGATGGTATTATCCACCTTTCTATACGAAAATGAACTGCATCAACTGTTCCGAGAAAAACGGAAAGAGCCCAGGGTTCAAACATTTTGAAGCATATCTCTACGCTTTAACGATTTGATATTCAGTTCTATTAAACCTCTCAAAATTTTAGTTACTAAGTTACTTAGGGCCTCTCTTAGCTCAGTCGGCAAAGGCGCAGCTGCAAAACAACGCCATGTTGGAGGTGGCTGGGTTCAGTACCCCTTCTGGTCTAGAAATTTTTCGTTGGGGAAAATTTCTCGACTCTTCGGTCATAGGATATGATTGTACTTGCCACGCAACCACACAAATGCAAAAATGGTACCTAGAATCCCAATTAATAACTGTGGAAGTGCGTTCAGAGCTCAAGTTGAGAACAAGCAATAAGGCCTATACTAGAAAAAAAATGCACCAGACAAAATTGTTGGCCAAAAATTTATTTTACGTCGGATTTTCTTGAAACTTTCAGGGAATGAACTAATAAATGGATTATGTTTCGGCATAACTACTTTATTTAATTGCCTTTCCATCTCTGAAAGCCCGCATCTTTCCCTTAAGATCCCTCATTACATTTTGTGCAATGGTGGAGCCGACCTTTTTGGTCACTTTCATCCATTCTCTCTTCAACTCCAGCTCGTTCTTAAACACCTTGGACGATTTTTGTACTTTGGCCTTCATTATGGCCCAAAATCTTTCCATCGGACGAATCTCCGGAGAATTTGGGGGGTTGGCGGTTTTTGGTACAAAAACAACGTTATTGTCTCTGTACCAATCAAACGACGATCGCGCGTTATGGCATGATGCCAGGTCCGGCCAAAATAATGTCTCGCCTCCGTCACCCAAAATAAAAAAGCAAGATTGTAATGCATTATCGCATGATTTGATATCATTTCTCGTAATGGATCGTAACTTGGAGAAAAAAGGCAACATTGGTCGTGGGCAAAAAAGCAACACATCAATTCGCATTGAAAAATTCAATGTGTGAGTGAGGTTGTACAGTGTATTAGTGTTGAGTATAAGATTGGAGTCCGGAAATTCAATACTAAGCACACAGCGATAAATTTGTTTCGAGGAACTGTGTGCTGCCAACCGCTTGCACACACTTGCATGCCTTCGTTTATAACATGAAACGCTTTGTGGATCGTGATGGGCAAAATGGTCTTTTCTAAATCATGCGGATTTCTCAAGATATGGTTGCAAAAATTGCAATTGCATTTTTTGCCACCTTTTCAACTTTTGGGTGGTGGGACCGCAGGAAGGGAACAGACGCTTCTGGAGGCACTCGGTGCGGTAAACTCGCTGTTGATGGTACCGGTTGTGATGTGCGGTTTACTCAGTTTACCACATTGGAATATTGCCTACACGCACAGGAAATTTGCTTAGTTGAATTAACAAAATTGTTTGTTGACTTCAACAAATCTGGTTTATATACCTAGTAATTATATTTTGTCAAATCAACAATCATTTTTTGTTGAATCTTCCATGATGTTATTCGATCGAACAAACTGGTTTGTTGATATTGTGCATGTTTTTTCAAGTGTGAAAAAAACACAGTGTACATGAGTGTTATTTCAAACGTACAAAATGGCTGAGTCAGAGCTAGGCGATACGAAATCATTGTTCGAAGAAGTTCAGCAGCTGGTTCTTATTTGGCTAACTTAATTAAACAATTTGGCGTCTCCTTAGAGGTCGCAAGAGCATTCATCAATAAGTATTATTGATATAATCATGAAAACGGTAATATGTATTAAGTCCTTTTTATTTTCAGCAAACTAATACACATTACCGACGCTTCGTATCATGGAACGTAGGAAAATAGAGGAGCTTATACTCATGCCATACCCACCAAATTGTACTACAGATATGGTAATTTAAACGTGAATTTTACTTAATGAATAAAACTTGATTTGTTTGCAAAACAAACCGTGTATTTTTTTAATTTAATATAAAAAACTAAATATCCAATCTGAACATTTTTATCAGATTAACAAACATGTTTATTAAAACAACTAATATGGCATTACCATTTCAACAAAACAGATGGTTGAGTCGACAAATACAATTGTTGATTCAACCAAAACTATTGTTGAAAGGACAAACATGTTGAGATGTATCTGTATCTATAAGAATAGTTGAATCAACAAATATATTGGGTTGAATTCAACAAAAAAAAATTGTTAGTCCTCAGATGACAAACATTTTTGTTGAATTTGACCCAATATTTTGTCGACTGTACAATCTTTTTTTCTGCGTGTACCAGAGCAAGTATTTTTTGGTGAATTTGTCCACTTTCTTCTTACTTATGTCTTCCAGAACATCAAAACGTGAATCAAGGTAGAACTCCAGCCCCGGTATCTGCTTTGCGTCTGCCTTGATGTAGGGTTCGTCATCCATAACCACACACATCGGTTTCGTTAACCACTCTCGATACAGCTTCCTTGCGCGGGATTTGACCGCCGTGTTTTGTTGATCACGCCGGTTTGGTGCCCTGCGAACCTTGAATACACGAAGCCCAGCTCGTTTCGTGGTTTGCTGAACGAACCTGGCGGAACACGTTGCCTTCAGAGCCGCGTCGCGATTTTACCACCCGAGACATAGCTGTATGGGTGATTCCCAGTTGTCTTCCGATCCATCTCATGGACGCAGTCGGATTTTCCATGACGGCGCGCAAAATTCTCCGGCGATTTTCTTCTTGTCTCGATGACATCTCAATAACCACTGAACCGATTGTTATGAAATTTTGCACATGTAAACAACTTACTCTAAACTAGTTATACCCAGATTTTAATCAATTTTTACTCACGGACAAAAAAATTACACATGGGTAAAAATGGTGCATTTTTTTCGAATACAGGCCTTAAGCTTATTGTGTAAGCAAGAAGCTTGAAAAGCCAAGAAAGAAGAAAACTTCGATTTGACTTGTCACAAACCGTTTCAAATTTTTAATCTACTTTGAGAAATTTAAATTTACCATTTTAATTATTATAGCAATGATTCAACATGAAAATTTAATCAACCTTACTATTTGGAAGAAAATAATTTGTTATAACAGCTATCACTTTGACGAAGGTCAGTTTTTAAATATTTGTGAAGATTACACATCGTTAGTCGTTCAAGTCATTAATGTTTCATAGTTAAGTTTAAATCATAGTTTTTCCAATAAGTCCTCTGCACAACACATCCCTAGTAACATTGCCAAAACATCCAGCTTAATTAAGTTTTATTTAAGTTTTGTTAAGGCCATTAGATATCACTTTGGTTTTATTACGGCACCAAGAGGTGCCAATAGGTTTCATATTTTAGTCAGGTTTATCAGCGCCTACTCAACTTGTTTTCAACGATCTTGAAACCTTGCTGTTTTGAAATGCCGTTTTAGGACTCTTATGATTCTTTTATGGTCTGTTAAATGGCATTTTAAACTAGAAATGAGAAGAATAATTAGTATTTTCCATTTAATTCCAACTACCATTGCTTATCGTGACATATACGCGTATTTCTTTTACAATGTGCAAACTTCTTCAGTGTCTCGTACTAATAACTCGACTAGTACACCCAAAATAAAAAAGCAAGATTGCAATGCAATTTCGCATGATTTGGTTTCATTTCTCGTAATGGATCGCAACTTGGAGAAAAAATGCAACATTGGTCGTGGGCAAAAAAGCAACACATTAATTGGATAAGAAAAATTCAATGTGTGCGTGAGGTTGTGCAGTTGATTAGTAGTAGTAAATTCAATGGCTCACAAAAAAAAAAAGACTTCGATCCGCTACTGAGAATCGAACCGCGACCGTCAGCTCTTCATTGTAACCATCTAGTCACCACAACAAGTTGAGGTGGGTGGAATAAAATCCCTACAGTTGCTTCGGTTGTCGAGGCACTCAACGTTACAACAATGAAGCAAATGTCGGTCGCACACACTTACATGGCTTCGTTTATTTCAAAAAACGCATCGCGACTTGATGAGAGGGCGATAGGAGGGTGATGACGAGTTCAATTAAAAATAGAACACTTGACAGCGGAATAGCAACAGTGGCAAATAGCGTAGCGGCGTTCTGTGAAGTGAAGTTGTTGACGGTTGACCAAAAACCCAATGGTTGCTGCGACTGTCAAGATAACCGCTTGCACACACTTGCATGGCTTTGTTTATACCATAAAAATCTTTGTGGATCATGATGGGCAAATTTGCCTTTTCAGAATAATGCGGATTTCTCAAGATATGATTGCAAAAACTGCAATTGCATTTTTTGCTACAATTTCAACTTTTAGGTGTACAAGACACTGAAGAAGACTGCACATTGTAGACGAAATATCAGTATCGGCGCTTCATATCAGGCGCTTTTTTCGACCAAATGAAATCAGTTAGACGGGAAAGCTTGAAAAGAGTTTGTTACTCCTTAATAAAATAAAATATACGTAAAGAAAGTTAACAAAATTTGGCATCTAAGTGATTTTTGTGGGATGTTCTATTAATTCAAATGTGGAACAGGCATTGAATATTCTAAATTTATCTGTTCACGTTTATCTTTAACATTAGGTTGAGAGCAGGTAGCATATCAATAGCCAGTTGTAAACATCATACACTTAAAATCAATTTTATTCACGCGTGTATAAAATTAGTAGTATTTTGTGTAAAGGGCGATACGGTCAAAATTTGGTCAATATCAACTTGACGTATTTCTTTCAATTTTGCATTTAAAAAACCTGAACACCCCTCATTTTGAAGGTGTGTGTGTGTAGAATGTTGCTCCTATTTTGATTTTGGAATTCACTCTTCAGTTGTCAAAATGCCGTCCAAGCAAGAAGAGCAGCGTATCAAAATTTTGCTCGCGCATCGCGAAAATCCGAGCTACTCGCACGCAAAGTTGGCAAAATCGCTAAAAGTTGCCAAATCAACCGTTACAAATGTAATTAAAGTGTTTGGGGAACGTTTGTCGACAGCCAGGAAGTCGGGGGGAAATCGAAAACCGGAAGCCGCTGAGACGACAAAGAGAGTTGCCGGTAGTTTCAAGCGAAACCCTAACCTATCTCTCCGAGATGCCGCAAATAAGCTGGGTGTATCGTCTACAACCGTGCATCGAGCCAAAAAACGAGCCGGACTATCGACTTACAAGAAGGTAGTGACTCCAAATCGCGATGATAAACAAAATACGACGGCCAAAGCGCGATCCCGGAGGCTGTACACGACGATGCTGACGAAGTTTGACTGCGTGGTAATGGACGACGAAACCTACGTCAAAGCCGACTACAAGCAGCTTCCGGGACAGGAATTTTATACGGCAAAAGGAAGGGGAAAGGTAGCAGATATTTTCAAGCACACGAAACTGTCAAAGTTCGCAAAGAAATATCTGGTTTGGCAAGCCATCTGTACCTGTGGCTTGAAAAGCAGCATTTTCATAGCTTCCGGGACTGTCAACCAAGAAATTTACGTGAAAGAGTGTTTGAATAAACGTCTGCTGCCTTTCCTGAAGAAACACGGTTGTTCCGTACTGTTTTGGCCGGATTTGGCATCTTGCCATTACGGTAAAAAGGCCATGGAGTGGTACGCCGCCAACAACGTGCAGGTGGTTCCCAAGGACAAGAACCCTCCCAACACGCCAGAGCTCCGCCCAATTGAGAAATACTGGGCTATTGTCAAGCGGAACCATAAGAAGACCAAAAAACTGCTAAGGACGAGCAGCAGTTCAAGGCAAACTGGCTTTCTGCGGCGAAGAAGGTGGACAAGGTGGCTGTACAAAATCTGATGGCAGGGGTCAAGCGTAAGGCCCGGCAATTCGGATTTGGAAAAGCGGAAGCCTAACTGAATATTTTTCCTGAATTTTATACTAATTGAACTTGAAAAAGAAATTTAATTTGATTTTTAAATAAACGATTTCACCGATTTACACGCGTTTTCCCTTGACCAAATTTTGACCGTATCACCCTTTATTTTTCTACTTTGCTTCGAACTGTATGCTAGAAAGCTCAAAGATCCATGAAAGCTTTCAAGTATTCAAGCCCAGTAAGAAAGGTTAGTCTAACAATAGTCTAACGTTAGTCGAACACGTTAGACTGTTCGTCGAACATTTTGTCTAACTTTCGTCTAATGTTAGACGTCTGTTAGACACATCTGAAACATAATGTTAGACGCTACTGGGTAAAAAAGCTTTTAGATAGTCTACCGATAGACTAAAATTAGGCGTAATTTAATAGGTTTTTTTGGACCCCGTTAGACTAGGTTTTGCAATCAAAGTTTTATGGTCGGTTGTTGACACTCTGCAACACAAAACTTGGCACTTTTCGTACACTAGCAGAGTGAAAACAATCGACCATAAAACTTTGATTACTCACCTCTTTTTAAGCAGCATCCATCATAATAATATCCCGCTTTTCACGTTTGCTGATGCAAACCGTGCAAAAATCGTCGAATGGCAAATTGAGGCAATGACAGAGACAAAACTGCGACGCAGTTTATTCGAGCTTTTGCTGCCAGCGTTGCCATAATTATTTTCAATTATCTTTATATTGTGTCAAAAGAACTCTGATTACTAATGCAATAAAATTTTTGTATTCCTAATTTGGTTCTTCTGTGGTCCAGGCAGGTTGATTAAAACCAAACTATATTTATAACATCAACCTAGTCATCTTGTGAGTTGTTACAATATGTATGCATAAGTAGGTATACTTATGCAACTGAATGAGTTTTAATTATGTTCAACTGCATCAAATCCTAGCTTCTTAAATAATTTCATAGGAAGACAATCAGACACTACAAATTCCACTAAGTAATATCCTGATTTTCTCATAGTTTATTATTACCAAAAACACTGGTTGCGTGGACTCAGGGAAACAAATATAAATTTTAGATTGATTTAACCAATGTGATATTTTGTTTCAAGGAAAAATTAATACAAAATTAGTTTAAAACAAACAATTTTTTTAGGGTTATTTCGTTTTCCGTCATCCGGTCCCGCTGCATGCTTTGACGCTATCACTCAACATTACTCAAGGTTGTTTTTTCGCGGAAGTTTGCATCGCAGGTATATAAACCATTAAACATTATATACCTATATTATCAAAATATAATTTGAAACAATTATCAAGAATGTTGCAATAAACTAAATTTTACTACAAAAAAAAACAAGAAAATAGTAACTAGAGATTAGAAAAAATATTAGTATTTTCCATTTAGTTCCAACTATCTTGACAGAAAAGCGTATTTCGTCTACAATGTGCAGACTTCTTCGACAAGTCGAGTTATTAGTACGAGACACTGAAGAGGTCTGCACATTGTAGACGAAATACGCGTATCTGCCAAGATAAGCAAAGGTAGTTGGAATTAAATGAAAAATACTGTTTTTTCTTCTAATTTCTAGTAACAGGTATTCCACTAAACAGCTCAAACCCTCTAGGATGAAAATAGTAGAAAAGCTCGTATTAGAATTGGTGCCTAGATTTTGTAAAATATATTTTGTAATTTTTAATTATTGAAACTTTCATCGGCATTTTATAATTTTCTGTGGTTTCTTCTACTTTCTACCCAAGTAACCACGAGGCTGTAATAGCATGCATATATACGGCATATGTTTTACGTCTAGTGCATCATTGAAGTTGGATTAAAACTGAAAAGGGCCCCACTAAGATCGAACTAATGCTATATCTTTTGTAATGCCATAAGACATTGCTAAAGTAGCATTATTGTATTGATAATGCATCACTACATTCTTAAGCTAATGTAACGCTTCATTACTTGACAACTCAACGATGCGATCCCGCATTACCGATGTTGATTTTGGGTTGAATATGTGCAATAATATAATGCGTTTGGTTACTTGGGTAAATTATAAATATTGTTTATACCGTTACTAGAATCATTGTTATGGTTTGGATTCGTTGTGTTATTTTGTCAGAATATTTCAAGGTCGTTGTGTGTTATGTTTTTTTACGGATTGTTTATTTAGCTTGGGCCAATGTGTTGGTACTTGCTGAACCAATAACTATATCCATATTTTTCTGGACTATCCAATCCCTGGGGATGTCCCTATATAATGTAATTCGATTTAAGGTAATCGAGACCTTGTCTATTCAAAATGAGGACATTGCTTTTTTAATTAATTAGTAAACATTTTGGTCTTATGGCTTATATGAAAATTTCTCGTAACAGTAGTTCAAAAGGCTTGTTAAAATGCCTCTTTACGTTGAATCGTTTTGGTTTTGATACAAATATTGTGACAAATTATTGAACATCTCGCTTTACGTTTTCCTACATTTGAATCTTGCGTACAGATAGTTGCAGGGCAGCCTATGATAAAAAAAGCTTTGAATAGTGTTTGGAATTATGGACCAAGTGTTCGTCATTTGATGCAGCAAAGCAAGCCTAACATAAATTCACCAAATTAGAAGAATTAGTTTTTTTTATAAATTTGCATGAAATCAAAAGCCTGACAAACTATTAAAAGATCTATACATATATCACTACAATATTTTCTAATATAGCTTGGTTCACAGGCAGTGTTGTAATTAGTCATTTCAATTGACAAATTTTACAATATTATGTAATGCCTCATCCAGACAACAAGCTATATTACGTGATATTGAGTTTCTGGAATTTAAATGACAAACATGATATTTCCAGTGAAAACTTAATGTATGAATGTTCATATAAAGAAAGACTGTATCAATTGGTAAATAGAAAGAATCATATTTACTCTCAAGTTCAAATAATACTCAATAATAAACATCATTCTAATATACCGATATTTCACTCTTACCTGACTCTTACGTCTTAGAAGGCAAGATTAAAAAATACATTGTGAGCCCAATATAAGATCAATAATAATCAATAAAAATGCTTGATAATAATAAAACTCACCAACACCATACGTGATATTTAGATCGAACATTTTAATTTATTTTCGAAAGTTTAAGTGAAAATTTACAAATCTTAGGACTTTTTTTTAGAAACTTACCATTAGCTGTATGATCATTATTAAACATTTTCCATTCATGTTGCAATCACCATTCAACGAATTATCCGTGCATAATGCTGGTGTAATGTAACAAACCATTCAAACTTTCAACAACCATAAATAGCGTTTTCTATACATGATAATGATTTAATAAACCAGAAATTAACAGTGCCGTATAGTATATCCATTGCTCATTCATTGAATGATATAACCAAGGAAAGATAGGAATTATGGTCACGATAAACAGGAAACTATTTTAACAATACGTCATTATTTGTTTATTATCACAAAATGTATGACTCATGTTATAATACTGATCATTATAATATGTATTTGTAAGTGAGCAGTTTTATCGGTCTACGTGAAGGGTATGTTGCAATTTAATAAAGTAGATTTTACTTTCTAACTGAATTTTAATTCACTTGTGAACAGTATTGTTGACTTTAAAAATATACCTTTTATTAGTGTAGTCTATGCCAAAAACTTGGTATATAATGCAGATCGAGTGCAGATAATAAAATACCTTTCACGGACAATATGGCAAACATAAACAGTATGTGTTAATGTATAGGTTGTATGGTGAAAAGGAGATTAAACTATTCGATAACAATAACATCAAATGTGATAATATATCTTACAATCGATACATAGTTTAGACTATATAGCAAATTGTTTTTCGTTATGCGATAGTTTTGAATAAGCTGAAAAACATTGAAAATCATTCCATTTATCATAGATAAAACTTCTGTAAAGAACATGGTTTTTTTCCTTAAAGCAACAGATTATTCTAGAAGATATTTTTTCAAAAGCTTCTTTATACCGTTCCAGTTATATATCAAAGATGTAAAATTAAGTTATCGTAGAACCCGCCCAGGTAACCAATAAGCATAAGCATATGCAGTGAATCAACCCTTAATCTGAATTTTAGATATAACAAGCGTTATACTAGCATTATATCAGCATCTTGAATGCTACCTGTTGTAAAGTTCGATTTCAAATGCTATTAAAATTCTTATAGCCTGTAATAAGCATTTCGAATTCAAAATATCATTAATGAAGCATTATCATAGCATTGCAGTTAAGCAACCGTATATTGGGCCAAAAGTGATATTTATGTTGCCTTTAAGGCGACTTAATAGCTTGATAGGCTGCCGTAAAGACACTTTGAAACTGCTTGTTGGTTACCTGGGCGGTTTAAGATTTCGGAAAAAAATGGAAGGTCTAATCAGTATACCACTAAACGAAATAATTAAAATATATTTAAATAGTACTTATAAGCGCGCTAGTCTTCTATGGAAATAGTTGACGTTCATAAGTAAATGCAAATGTTATGCTGAAATTATGAAAAAAAAAATTGACTCTTTAATGCTTGCCATGCTGCTCAGAATATATTGTTATGCAGAAATGAACCCAAAGTGTACTGCAATTATAAATTAAACACGATTACACGGTACACGATTTTAAGTCGCATCAACTTCCTTCGCTATTGTCAAATTGACAACATTGTCCAGAGTACGTCAACCAGCGCCACCAGCAGACTGGTAAGATGGCAGTCTTTTGTGATCATATGAATCGTAGTTTAGTCGCATCCTCCATCCAGGTTGTGAACATACGATTTGAAAACCATTTAAATTTATAGCCGTACGTATACATTTAAATACTGAAGAAGGCAGAGCTCAAATTCTGGTCTAGAAAGTATATTCGAGATTGGAGCTGTTGGAAGCAATAAATATGAATAATAAATCAAATTTATATAAAAAATATTTAACTACTGCTTTGCTTCTGAACTAATGCTTTAGTAGCAGCGATATAATCGAATAATGTCGAAAAATATTTAATCAGAGATGGTGTATGTTAGGCAAAGAAATTTGTAGGTCACTAAGGTTTGGTGCGTGAATGTACAGATAAATTGTAATTGCTCAGTAATCTTTTCAAAGTGCGTTTCAAAACATTACCAGAAATTTCCGTTTCAAGCTATCAAGTAGCTTTGTTGAAATTCTGAATTTTTGTGTACAAAAACAAAAAGATTCATAGAATGATAGTTATTATTGGAAATATTGCTCTGAGCTAGTTATTTTTAAGTAACCTGAAATCCTTCTCTGAAATTGAGGAGCAATTAATCAATTCAAGCAAATGGCTATCTTAAAACATTCGTCTTGGTGAAATTTTTTGTAAAGATCTAGTTCTGAAATTATTTAATACCAAAGCAACCGAATGTTTAGAACCTGAAAATTATATAACATCCCTTAGAAGTGTTAAAATGACAAAATAAGTATTATTGCTACCGTAAATTGATTACTATGAAAATTCAATTAAATTCTGGAACAGGAATTAAAGCAGACGCTCTGGCAACGCTGAAATCCACTTAGGCAGATCATGAAGCCTTAGGCCAGGCGCCCACTGAAGTGAGGGAGGTGAAACATCTTTATATATTCCAAAACACCTTGTAGACATTTTTCTCACGCCGTAAGACTTCGACTCGATGTTTTAGAATGATATGAGATGTCACACTTTCAAGTCATCAGTGGGAATCTCGACTTATTATGGTTAAGCTTGCTGAGAAGAGAATGACAGCATAGCTTTACAATTTCCTCCTAAAAGCATGCAACTTGTGCAGAAAGCTTTATGTTGGTAACGTCTAACAAAGTTCTAACTACGTCTAACTCTACATTTTTCTTGCTGGGAGGTTTTATCTTGTGCTTGCTTGCGTGCAATAGCGAAAATCTTTTATACTATATTTCGAAGCATTGAATCTTTTCATGCAATTACAGTAACGAACAAAATTGCATTTATTTTTAATTTATAAAAAATATCACAGAAATGTAACAGTCCACAGAAATGGAACACTATCGTTGCATAACAAATTTCAAATTAGTTTGACAATCGTTAGTTAGAGACCATGTTTACCTCTGCGTCTCCACAATTGTCAAGGGAAGAAAAGAGTTGTGTTAGTGAGGCAGGTTATTTTTTGATCAGGGATTCACTGTTGTAAGTGATGCGATCAATGAAAACGCAGTAGACTGCTTTTTATTTTAAATCTAGTAGTGAAAGAAAGAGGCAAGTGACAAATAGCAAGGAAGGGGACGGGCCTGGGATTAAACTCCCGACCATCTGCTCAGTAAGCAGAACGGGTAACCACTGAGCTACCCAGCCACGTGTTATTGTTAAAGTGATTCAGTCTACACGCATAACGAAAAACAATTTGCTGTATAGTCGAAACTATATTTCGAATGTAAGAAATATTATCACATTTTATGTTATTGTTACCGAATAGTTTAATCTCTTTTTCACCATTCAACTTCAACATTAACACATATTGTTAACGTTTGCCATATTGTCATTGAAAGGTTTTTCATTGTTTGCACTTGGTCTGGATCGTATACCAACTTTATGGCATAGAGTACAGCAAAAATTTTGTTCGTGAAAATTGCCTTTTTGTAATGGTAACCTAACTTAACCGCCTATTCAGCATATTAAAACTATATAGGAGATTGTTAGTTTATAGTTGTCAACTATAAGGGTAAATGTCGTAGCAATAACGAAAACGGTCGTCAACAATAAAGGAAATGGTCTCGGAATGGTTTGTGATTATGCGGTGATTATTATGTGATTATGTCTATATATAGATTAAGTAAAGTTTAATAAAGATTATTTGATATTTTGAAAGACAATCACAAATATGAATATGTCGTGTTCGCAAAATATAACGAACGTCAGCGAATACATTTTCAAATAAGGAATGTATCAAATATAAGCTATCCATGTACATTTTCGTTGTACGCTGGAACAATTGGCGGAACACCTTGGAATTCATCACGTGAGTGTAAAATCCATCATAACCATGTTTGTTTATTTAATCTATTGTTCTTCGTCTCGAACCTGAACCTGAAGCCCTAAAGAACCTGAAGTGCAGAGCAGAAGCAACGCACAGCATCAAGGGCCCGGAAATTGTATTCGCGAGTTTTGCAGCAACCGGACACATGTATTTTATTGGAAGACGGTATGACGGTTTTCGCCCCAAATCATATTCGAAGTGGACAGCACCCTCTCAGATTACAACGAAACTTTCTGGGTGTGTAGACCATGACTAGATAAGCCACTTTGCATACTTTTTTTTGTCGATTTTTTTCAAATGTGTTTAATAAAAAAAATTACTGCTCCTAAAAAAAGAGTTGTATTGGTGATTATCACAAAATAAATAAAGTTTTAAGAAAAAAGTATTGAAAAAAAAAACAAAATGAGCCCTACACTTAAAAAAACCATTTAAAAAAAATTCAAAGTCGATTTAAAAAAAACACCATTTTTGATTTCGATAAAAAATTTTCCCAAGACAGGTAATTATGTTCCCTATCAACAGTTCATACATCACAAAATGGGCACTTCGAAGGAAACAAAGTTTTTCTAACAAAAACTTTTTCATGTCTCATTGATTTTTTTTCAGTGTATTTTGTTATCAAAAACTAAACCAGTGAAGGTCATAACCATCCCAGAATCCAATGAAACTCAATTATTTAGGAGATTTTGTCCCATTTATTCAATCATTTTGATGGCAGTATGTTTCACTTTTATATATTCATTTATTTATATTGTCTCATATATACATATTATAATATTTGTCTGAGAGCTATTTTTAAACATGTTCTATTCTTTTTTTTACAGATCATGGTAAAAATGTTTGGTTCATGGAATTAGAATACTTTTTGCCTCTACTTTGTCACCAGGAATAGGTAAAAAACTGTGGAATTTCTAAGTGCCTGGTATTGTTTTGGCGTTATTAAATATTTCTTCGAGTTTTGACGTAGACTACGTCTTACGGCAAGGGTAGGGTGTCAAATGAAAATCTAACATATTGCGACCGTCCCGAAAAACCGTACGTTTTGTACGCGAATAACTCAAATAATCCACGATAGATTTACATGATTTCTTCCTCAATCGGTCGGAAATTTTACCGCGCTCCAATTCAATTGTTAAACATTATTCTCAAACAATAGTAAACTATTGAAAATAACGCAAATATAAGGTGATGTCTTATAATGTCATTTTGCAGAGTAAATTTACCAAATTTCCTATCACAGATTTCAAATCGAAGCAAAAAACGTCTTGCATCATCTTCTTCTTCTTTGTATTAGAGAGAGACTTTAACCAATCATGCCATTCGTCTCTCCATGTACGTCTCGCAAAAATTTTGTCTCATTCGTTTGGTAGCATTGAAGCTGTGCGGAGCTGGTCGCTGATGGCTGGTCGCAGGCAGCTGGTCGCAGCTGCTTCATCGTCCGGCAGCAGAGCTGGTCGCAAAGGTAGCAGGTGGTCGCGTAGCAGATCGTGTCGCGTAGCAACTGGTAGTGGGAAGTACCAAGGCTCTCCCAAACAGCAATCGTCGCGATGAGGTAAAATGGCGGATTATGGGGGCGCACAATCGCGTCGGTTTGCGCATGCCGCCATCTTACCTCATCTTGGCGATTGTTTCGGCGCTCTTCGAAAACGCTGCTGTTTGGGGGAATGCGTCCTTGGGGCGAGCAGCAGTATGTGGGAATAATCTGTCCTTTTGAGGACAATAAATTTTATAATAAAAGAGTTGATTATTAAGGCTCCACCAAACTGCAGCTTTTTTTTCCGCCACCGCGTTTTCAAATCGCGTTGGTTTGTGCGCTCCCATAAGCCGCCATGTAATCTCACCACGGCGATTTTTCCGTCGCGATTTCGCTGCGGCGGTGGCAAAAAAACGCTGCTGTTAGGTGGAGCCTTTAAAGAACTAATCTTAAATTTAATTCTGAGCTCGATGGAGGGCGAGCCGTCGGTAAAAATTTTACCCAGCTGGTTAGCGCAATCCATAAACTGATAACCTGTCCTAATGAGGACAACAAATTTAATTAAAAGAGTTATTTATACAAGAATTAAACTTTTAATTCGTTAGGTTTGTGCGCCTAATATCATGGTGTCGATTCGTTCGCCGCAACTGCAAAAACGCCTCCATGGAGGGCGAGCCATCGGGAAAATTTTACCCAGCTGGTTGGCGCAACCCACTAATAAATAATCTGTCCTTTTGAGGACAACCAATCCAGTTCAGAGAGATATATAAGAATTCAATTAATATTTCGTTCGGTTTGTGCGCCATTTAATCCAAGGCCGATTTGTTTGTCACTTTTGAGAAACATAGTGAAAATGAGAATGCCTAACCGATTTGATCCAGAACGCTTGCGCAGATTCAGGAAGCGCATAAAGAGCGAACATACGGGAAATCCTCCGAAACGACCATGCACCGATGCCGAGCGAGCTCGTAGTTATCGGGCGAAATTGAAATCAGCAAGAGGTTATGCGTTGCCATAAACTAGTTGGGACGCAGGAGAAGGTCCTTCAACTTGAGGTAGGAAATTGATATTTATTAAATTCAAATCAATTTGACAAAGTGCATATCATCATAGCAATTGAATATCTCTCTATGTTATCGCTCCCTGTCTTAATAAATTTGAACATAGTATTAATTGTATTCTGGTGATGACATGCACCACGTGCTTTTACATTTTACGAACCTACAAATGATATCGATACAAATAATGCGTGATTATTTTCTCAGGTGTTTATTTTATATTTATAAGAATTTATCATATATTAACCAACCTTTTCTCCCATACCCATTGCAAAGAATAATGATATTTTATAAAACTCACTCTCTTTCTTCTGCGAGATCTAATATATTTATATATACATCGATATCCTCAACGTTTTAGCCATAATGGATTCACTAATTTATCTGATATTCACATAGAAACATGAATTGTAATTTCACAAGAAAACCATAGACCATATTTTAGGTACGCATTTAACCTTATATTCCCATTTATGGCCTAATGTATTCATCACATAGTAAAATGTAGAATATAAAAGTTTTCAATAGAAAAGTAAGAGTGAGCGGTTGTGTATTTTTCGAAGAACTTATGTAAAATTGTTTTTTATCTATCCATTCTTTGTCTTATAAACAAATTTTACAAATAAAGTGTTTTAGCCCATTGGGCTCTTCAGCTTTGTTTTATGTTTTACGGTTTTATGTGTTAAGTGTGTTTTGTGTTTTGCTTAATTTTTACAGTTCAGCCCTTGGGGCATTGTTTGTTAAAATTTGATAACCTATCTAATCTAAAACTACAATTTGAAAATCCTAGGGGTGGGGAACCAGATTCCGAATGACTTGGTGATCCGATGTCAGGCAGTGTGTCCTGTACCGATTGATAGACTCACTTAAACGACCGTGGAGCATTTTTATCTCGGCCAGACGGTGGACCTCAGATGTTCTTGTCCTTGGAGGGGTGTTCAGGATCATCCTGAGGAACTTATTTTGAACACGCTGAAGTTTCAGGTGATGTGTTTTAGCGCAACTCTCCCAGATTGGCATGCCGTACTCGATGACTGGAAGTATGATTTGCTTGTAGACAGCAAGCTTGTTTTTCAGGGAAAATGTAGACCTTCTGTTGATCAATGGGTACAGTAGTTTCAACAGAACGTTACACTTTGTGACAGTTTTGTCAACCTGCTCTCTGAAAATAAGCTTACTGTCTATTGTAACGCCAAGATAGACAGCTGATTTGGCCCATTCTACCGTTGTGATGTTTAGGCTAATTTTACAATCCTCAGGCGGAACAAATTTGGGAGTGTTGGAGTGTGGAAATAGGATGACCTGGGTCTTCGCCGCATTGATACAGATCTTCCATTCGGTGAAATATTCTGACAGAACATTCAGGCTTCGCTGCAGTTTCGCTATAAGCGCTCTTATTACCCTACCATTGTGGACGACTGCGGTATCATCGGCGAACAACGACAGAGATCAATTTTCAGCGGGGGTATGTCCGAGGTGAATAGGTTGAACAGAAGTGGACCTAGTATACTTCCCTGCGGAACACCAGCGGAAATCTCCTGTGCATCGGAAACTGCACCTTGCAGCGAAACACGGAATATTCTGTCCGACAGATACTTTTTGATTATCTTCACTCGGAAGATGGGAAGATTGTATCGTTTTAGCTTGTACACCAGGCCATCGTGCCACACGTTATCAAAGGCCTTCTCGATGTCGAGAAGTGCCATGGCAGATGATTTCGAAACAGACTTGTTCCGTCTGAGGATGTTAATGACTCGATTAAGTTGTTGAATTGTCGACCGACCACGTTGGAAGCCAAATTGTTCGTCGTGCAAGATGTTAAGCTCGTCGGCAGATGAAAGAAGCCGACGGTATATTGCTTTCTCAAATAGTTTCGATACTCCCGAGAGAAGGTTGATTGGTCTATAGCTTTTGAAACACGAAGGATCTCTCCCAGGTTTCCGGATGGGTATGACTTTAGCTGACTTCCAACACGAGGGAAAGTAGCTAAGTCGCAGGCATTGGTTGAAAATCAACGCCAGATGGCTATATTACTGGGGGCTCAATTGCTTGAGCTCCAAGTTCATGATGTTATCGAAACCTGGGCCTTCATGTTCTTAGACGCTTTGATATAGGTCAACAATTCGTCAGCTGAGATTTCCAACTCTTCCGAGTAGTCATTGGGACTTAGATGGATGTTGTTTACAAGCTCGTTAACGGCAGCTTCGTGTGGACTGACGATGTTTTGTCCAAGATTGTGGGAGCTGACGAAGTGTTGACCTATCTCAACAGCCATCTCTGCAGAAGTAATTAAGCGATCCCTGGAGCGATTGCTGTCAAGTGGGATCAACGGTGGAATGGGTCTTGGCTTCGTTTTTAGTATTTTTGTCAAGTTCCAGAACGGCTTTGCACAATCTGGGAGAGAGCGGATCTTGTCGGAAAAATTGTTATTTCTGAGGTCCACCATTCTGGCCTTAATAATTTTGGTCATCCGATTGCAATGACTTTTTAAAGTAGGCAAACCAGTTTGCTGGTATTGCCTGATCAATCACCGGTCGAAGGGCTTATTCATACCAACACCTATGTAACTAAATGAATATAGTGGGAATTTTAATGTTTGAAACGGAATGGCCGATTGATCGCATGAGAAAGTCATTAAGATGTTATAAAGTAGTAGTAGTTGAATATAGCCGAATGGCCGGAGCGATATTATAAATGAATGCCCGGAGCGATGAAATAAATAAACTGAAATTCGTTCGAACAAGAATCTTTGATGATATCCATATCCATCGAAAGTTTTCGACTCAGGTAGAACTAACAAATACCTATATCTCGACTTGGTTTTGAATTGTGATGAAACAACTAGTCGTGATGAAGATTCTGCCGCTTTAACCTTTGTTCGTGACCTCCGTTTGCAATGCCAGCAATATTATGCAGTTTTCTTGAACCACCGT
This sequence comes from Aedes japonicus, assembly GCA_034211315.2. Classification (NCBI taxonomy): domain Eukaryota; kingdom Metazoa; phylum Arthropoda; class Insecta; order Diptera; family Culicidae; genus Aedes; species Aedes japonicus. The sequence goes on along the minus strand of JASCZW010007482.1, from coordinate 33,154 downwards.
CCGACGATTTTGATGTTCGACGAATAAACATTTAGTAATGTCAAGCGATTATGATTATAAGAATGAGCAAAACTATCATTAATTTTATATTCCCTAACAGATCCTCAACTATCTTCTAGGCCTTAAACATAGTCCATCGTAAAACGTGCAACCGTAGCCGTGTCAAAATTTAAACCAAACGGCCCTTTTCAGGGCCACCAAATAATATCTCAAGAGCGTACAATAGAATTTTCTTACGTACTGGCTTCAAAACGCTGGTCTAATGTCCCATAAGAGCCACACCCGTCATATTATGACTTAAACTGTTTCTATCGATAAGGGTAAGCGACCGGCACGAATAATTGAAACCCTTTTAACGCTAATAATAACCACACAGAATTTCCCTGACATTATAATGCATCACTTGGTTTAACGTAGTCTACGTCAACCGGTCGTGTCTTGTTCACAACCCCACTGATTTTTTCTGACATTTTAATGTACTGATCAGTGGATACGTTACAAAAATCTAATTTGGTGATATTTTTATTTGTCTGTTCAACTCTCGTGGGGTTGTTATGGTTTTTCCATATTCTCGAGCAAAACTTGCTTTCTTTGCCATTCGTTTGAGAGTGCCACCAATAGCATCACAGAGACCTTTTCCATGGGACGTTGCAAAAAAAAAAAAATGCCATTCTGCTTTTAGTGCATGCTTTGGCTGGAATCTACATAGACTAGCAAAGTTCTTCTTATTTTTGTATTGTGATGCTGCCCCATCAGACATAAAATAAATTTTAGAAAAGTTTGTTAATTTTTTCATAAAATCTATCATTATTGAGATGAATAACTGAACTGCAACTGTATCGTGAGTCATTACTTCCGATATGATAATGAAGCTAACATTTGCAAGTTTATTATCTTTCAAATGGTAGTAAATTTCAAATGGGTGTATTGTTTTGAATTATTAATGAATAATTTTCAGAGAAATCACAAATCGGTAGAATTTCCTCATCCTTTAATGAATCTTTTTTATTTCTGAGAAATGATGATTGTTGTTTATAAATAAATTCATAAGTTATAAGTTAGTAAATTTTATCAACGAGATACGGAACAAATTCATCAACAGGTTTAATAATCGTTTCTAAATTACAACAATCAGTATTCAACCACTGCTGAAACATAACATCTTTTTAGTCATTTGATTCTAATATCAATGTAAGTTCCTCTTCAATATGTTCATTGGAAGCACACTTTTCACAAGCACGGAAAAAGCATTCATCTGTTTTGGTGTAAATATCGCAAAGCATTTTTTGTATTATTTCATATTGTGACTTAATTCTTAAACTGTTGAACCTTAAATTTACATTTTCATGAATTGTACATATGCATACATTATGTATACCAGTAGAGTCAAGCAAAATACAATGCTTTGGTCGCAACTGTGTAAATACTGTAAAACAATATTCACAGTTTTGTACATATTTACAAAAATCATATAAGCCTCTTTGAGCGACATCATCAAAAGTCGTTTTCGAACTTGTTGTTTTTTGCCATTTCGATCCTCAGAAACAAAATCATTTGTTCCTGGCATTGGTCTGCTGATCTCATTATCATCAAAGAATTCTCTTACTTATTGTTTTGTGACGTCATCAATAACATGCCCCCTTATTTTTTCGGTAGTACAAAGAATACCCTGTTCATCAACATGATCCTTGACCTGCCTCACCATATACCTTGGAGAGTTAAACTCTCTTACGATTTTATTTACCGACCAAGACTTAGGCAGTACAGATGGTATTTTAATCTGTTCGCATCTGTCACTTGTATGGTGATTGAACTTCTCCTTTAACTGCATAATTATCTCGTCATACGCCTCCACTTTGCCATCATCCTTTGAATCTACTCCGAAGATATTTTTTCGCAATGCTTTTGTAATCTGCAATGATTTGTTTATGTGGTATTCCATACTTCTCATGTTTTCAACATTATATGGACCCTGTAGTTGATCTGTTGACGGGATAGACTCCAATGATGGAATTGATGGTACCATATCTGTTAGATAAAAAAGGTTAAAATTATAATAATGAAAGCAGTGGAAAGTTTATAAAAGAAGTTGACATGTTGAAGAATAATTACCTAGCTCATGTTCGATTTGTTGACCACTCGTTGACGGTTCAGGATCATCATGATATTGCTGCCCACTAATTGATAGTTGCATAGTTTCGTCGTTTCATCCGATCGGCGTTTGTTCGTATTCGGACCTCTATTGTGACTTATCAATCCACGACATGACTCACAAATACTCATCGATTCGTCGATTTCATGGGTATATCCCATGGAATGAATTTTGTCTATTATCCTTGATGACATGGTACGTAGGTTATAACATTTGCACTTTGGATTGTTTATTTTTGCACAGCACTTGAATCTGTTGAATTTTGATTTCAAGATTGGTCCATTATGACACTTTTCAGAACTGCTTTTAATAACCTTTCGCAAAGAGAAGTTACACGTTGAATGTCACTGATTCACTTTCTTGTTTAGTTTATATTTGGTTTAGGTACAACTCTTGATTCGTTTCTTTCGATTAGGTAGTTCGATTCTACTAAATAGCCTTACCAAGTATTAGGTGAGAAAGGGGTATAAACGTATTGGTGAAAATTACAGTAGCACGTATGAAATGCGTGTTCTAATATTGTATATTGAGTCGTACTTCTTGAGTGCTGCTGCGTGAATATGCGTGCTTCACTTTGTCCCAGATGACAAATTAAGTTTCATTGCGTTTTGAGACGACTACATAGTCGTTTAATCTTCAGTGGTTTAGTTTTTGATAACAAAATACACTGAAAAGAAAATCAATGGGACATGAAAAAGTTTTTGTGAGAAAAACTTTGTTTCCTTAAAAGTGCCCATCTTGTGATGTATGAACGGTTGGTAGGGAACACAATTGCCAATCTGAGACAAACTTTCATCGAAATCAAAAACGTTGTTGTTTTTTAAATCGACTTTGATTTTTTTAAATGATTTTTTACAGTGTAGGGCTCATTTTGTTTTATTTCAATATTTTTTTCTTAAAACTTGACTTATTTTGCCCATACTCATACATCACTTTTTTGTAGAAGTAGTAATTTTGTAATTTTTTTTATTAAACAAATTTGAAAAAAAAAATGATAAAAATAGTTTAGCCCTTTTCAAAAGACAGTCTAGAAAAAAAGAAGAAACTAAGTATGCAAAGTGGCTTATCTTGTTATGGTCTACAAACCCAGAATGTTTCGTTGTAATCTGAGAAGGTGCTACCAATATTTGTTCGAGTTGGCGCGCAAACCGTCCTACGTCAAATAGAGGTGAGCAAAATGGCTCACTGTAGCGAGCGGCTCCAAACAGTCCCGCTCATTGAACTGAGGTAGTTCATCAGAACCGTTCATTTGCTCTTTTCCTAGCACTTAGCTAATAAGGATCAGCGTATTGAAATTTTTGAAAAAAATATGTATATATATATAGTTGAAATATTAGATATGTTGTTTTTTTCTAACAATAATTACAATTTATGAAATATGATTCGCGGTTAGCCTACTACGTTTCTCACCAACCAGTTGTTCTGCTTTGGAGAAGATCTGGTCACAAGGTACAACGTGCAGGAATGCACAACCTTTTCATCATTATCTGATGCCGATGCCAATTGCAGATTTTCATACGAAGTATCAATATTCTTCCGCATTTTGAGAAGGGGCCTTAGTTCGTCGTGATGTAAATCTCTACATCTCCAAAATTTTGATTCTTAAGCCGCAGATCGAAAAAGATCGAAATCAAGATTCGATTCTCTTTCCCCGAACTGCTTTATGAGACTATCTTCCAGTTCATCTACCCACTTTTTGATATGTGAAGGAAGAGAATCCTTTGAATACAGTTTGTGTTCCCTCATAATGTGGGCAAGTACCGAGCTTTAGGTACGGTAACAGATTTTTCTGCCGAAATTTCAATCGAAACCTCATTGAAAAGGACGAAAAGCGAGTCGAATCCAAAAGGCCAAAGTTTAACAGCATCTTAGTTGAATAGTAGTCATTCTATCATTTCGAACGTGCAGTTCTATCTCGTCAGAACATTCTACTTTAGCTTAGGAGGATTTTTTCCTAATTTAACAATACACACACGGCTATTCATTTAAACTCAAATTTGAGTCCTTTTTGACTCACTTTCGGCATGAGCGGAGTCACTCAAATTTGAGTAAATGTAACTGGGATTGACAAGTCGACAAATCAAAAACATCCATCAGATTTGAGTCGATGTTTTTGATTTGTCGACTTGTCAATACCAGCTACATTTACTCAAATTTGAGTGACTCCACTAATGATGAAAGTGAGTCAAAAACGATTCACGACTGAGTTGAAATGGCTAGCCGTGCAGAGAATCATTGAAAATCAATGTTGAGCGAGGGCGTGAAAGAAAAACTTCCATCTGCTTGCGAGTTTTAATTCCACTCTCGCTCTTTTCATGGCAGTTTCGAACGTTCTCTGGTTTAGGAGAAAATTTGATCATAAGAAATTAGATGATGGGCCTGTCTATCTCGTTCCCGCTCTCGCTCACTCAGTACAAATAAAAAAGCTTCAACAGTAGATCAGTAGCTTGGGAGCTTGGTAAAACACCAGACCGTTCTGCACGAGATCCGAACTTGACTTAATTCATTACTTTAGTTTCGTGCTTATGGATGAACCCGCAACGTAAAGGACACGATACGAGTGTACACGCTCGTGTATTGCTTTTGACACCGTGTTTGATTTTTGGAAAAATACACGAGCCGAGTGGTTACGATCACAAGTAAGCTCTCAACATACACCCAGTATGACACTGGTTGCCACGAATAGAGCAATGCTTGTCGGATGATTCTAAAAATTTGGTAATTGGCTTATTGGTTTGTTTTCTTGGCTGTTGGGTGACGGGCGCATAAGTTGATTGAATTTAACAAGCACGGCTCGGTTAGAAAGAAATAAGTAAACCACGCGTGTATTCTGCAATCGGACACAATCGGAAACACTCGGCTGTGGTGTTTGCCGAAGCATCAGTCACGTTGTCCAAAGCCATACCACGAGCACTCTCGCTCGCTTGTCATATTGCACAGAAATAGCTACTGTTCACGCTCCCGCTCACATATTAGTTTTTTTTGGTGAGGTGAGCGGGTGAGCTACCGCTCAATTAAAAAGAGAATTGGGTCACTCGTTCATCTTGGTGAACAAGTTTTTTTTTTTTTTTTTGTCTTGATTATCGAGATTTTCAGCCTCGGGCTGGTTCATCTCCCGTCGTAGTCAGTCAAACACCACTTTTGGGCATTTTCGTAACTTGTCCGGGGGTGAGATTCGAACTCGTGACTTAGGCGTGAGAGGTATGGATGTTAACCAATACGCCGGGGTCGCCCCCGGTGAACAAGTTCTTAAGCTCAGTTCATGAGCGCATTGCCCACCTCTAATGTCAAAGAGGACTCAAAAACTCTTCCAGGTGAATATTAAACTGCCATCGTAACGGAGGATATAAACGGTGCAAACAGATCGATTCAAGTTGAGAAGCTTATGTTCCTGCGGCATGAATTCTACCATTTTTTTCCACTACTGGAACAGTCAATGCGGAAATCTATCGATCTGAGTGTCTGCAGAAGTAGTTGCTTCCTTTATATCAGAAGCGTAGTACTCCTCCACTGTTTTGGCGGGATTTAGCGTCGGCACATTACGCCAAACCAGCTCTCAATTGGCTTACGAAAAGGGTATAGATTTGTTTGAGAAAGACATCAATCCGCCAAATTGCCCTCAGCTTCGACCCATCGAACGCTATTGAGCTATTGTGAAGTGGGTCTTCAGAAAGACTGATAAAGCAGCTATGCAGAAGTTTAAAATGGCTAAGGCGTCCATAAAATGTGGTGTACCTCATATTCAGACACGACTATCATGAAATGCAACTGACGTATCAAAATAACTGTTATTAATTTACAAACTAAGCCTGCCCACCGAATCCCACATTGGCACGGCCGTGGTATTTTCCTTTTAAATCTTGTTCTAGATATTGGCACTTGGTTGCAGGAAACAGAATCAATAAGAAAAATAAACTCGCTTATGATCTCTAACTTTATACGGTTGCTAAACAATGCACACTATCTTCAACGAAAAAAACGTCACAGCTCCTCCAAAAGTCAACCGACCGCGGGCAGAGCCTTCTCTGTTTTTCTCCCAGCACTCTACATTATGTCTACATTAAGAAAAAGGTTGCAGTACTTATCGTAACGCAAAAGTGTTGCATAAAGTATGAATAGTATTATCACTGAGAACAGATATCTAAACTAGAATATATTTTACAAAAAACTTGTGTAAGGATTGAAATTAAAATACGTTGAAACACTACTGCCATTTTTCGGGATGTTGCAACTTGCTATTTGATCACGGCAGCCATTGTTTATTGTTATTATTCATCAACAGGCTGGGTGTAGACCCAATGATGTTTATCATTTAAAAATACATTTACAGTTACACATTTAAGCATGGTCATAACATAAAAACATTTAATAATAAATAATAAGTCTTGATCTCATAGTCCGTTATTCCTGCCGGCAAAAATTGATGAAAACCTTCGACGAAGCGCATCTCGTGGGATATGATAATCGAAGACAGATGCCACTTTGTTGAATACTCTTTGTAGTCCGGAAATCGCACCGTGTACTCCATAATTTGTTCGATGTAGAGGCAGCATTAACATTAGATTGTTACGAAGCGGTCGAGGTTGAACAAAAAGGTTGATTTGCCTCAGGAGAGCTTCGCAATCTGTCTTACCCTGCAGGATATCGGCGACGATCAAGGCTCTGCTTGTGTCTCTTCTAGTCCGGAGCAGCTCTAGGTTGATCAGTTGACAACGGTGTTCGTAGCAGGGTAGCCGAAATGGATCATTCCAAGGTAGTCTACGAAGCGCAAAACGGAGAAAGCGACGTTGAACTGATTCGATTCTCTCAGCACCGTTGTTGTAGTTTGGGTTCCAAACCGCAGAACAATACTCGAGTATCGATCGAACCAGGGAACAATAAAGTGATTTCAGACAGTAGATGTCGGAGAAGTTCTTAGCTATCCTGAATATGAACCCTAAGGTTCTACACGCTTTGTCAACAATATATGTGATGTGTTGCCTGAATGAAAGATGCGAATCTAAGATCACACCCAGGTCTTTTATCTGATTGACGCGTTCGATTGACGAACCAAGCAGGTCGTAGTTGAATATAATCGGTTTTTTTTTCGTGAAAACGTGATAGCGGAGCACTTGGAAGGGTTTACTATCATTCGGTTCATATTGCACCAACTGGCGAACGCATTCAGCTGACGTTGAAGAATGTGGCAGTCATCAATCGAGCAGATTCGTAAAAAGATTTTGAGGTCATCTGCATACGATAAGCGAGGACCTTCGATAACCAGATGCACGTCATTGAAGTAGAGTATGAAAATCAACGGTCCCAGGTGGCTTCCTTGAGGTATACCTGATGTGGCGGAGAAGCTAGCTGATCTGCAATCTCCTATGGCAACCATTAATTGGCGACCCGTGATATACGAGTGGAACCAACTCAGAAGATTACCGCTTACACCAAGCCTGTCGAGTTTAGCAAGCGCAATGGCATGATTCAACTTGTCGAATGCCGCAGATAGGTCGGTGTATATAACGTCCGTCTAAGCCCGATCAGTCATGCTTTCGATAATGTACGAAGTCAGGCACAGCAGATTAGTGGTTGTAGAGCGACCAGAAGTAAACCCATGTTGATCAGCACTTAAATACTGCTTGCAATGAGAGTGCAACGGTTCCATAATAACTAGCTCGAAAAGCTTTGATACAGCACTTAGCGATGATACCTCGATAGTTATCCACAGCTCGTTTGCTTCCCTTTTTATGGACAGGAAACATATGCGCAAACTTCCAGCAGGAAGGGAATATGCCGCTGGAGAGGGACATGCAGAATAGACGATGAAGTGGAACTAATCAGCTAGTGATATACGTCTTCAAAAACGCGGATGGAACACCATCAGGTCCAGGGTTGAAGGACGACTTGAGTAAAATCCTGGCCTTGGATATCATTTCCACGTTGACATCAATTGCACCGAGCGTTTGACCGATTACAGGAACATTCATAGCTGCCAGGGTAACATCGTTGTCACTCAATAACTCATCTGTGAATACACTGGAAAACTTGTAGGAAAACAGGCGGCATATATCTTGAGGAGTGGCAGCAACTTCTCCATTGAATTCCATGGACGATGGAATGTTTGTTTATTTCTCGCACCTTACTGCTTTACGCACGACCAATGAAGCTTACTCATATTTGAGTAATGCTTACTAAAAATTGTTCCTGAATGGTTTAACACAAAAAACAAATCGCTTTATGAAGCGGACTGTATTGAAAATTGATATTACTTTTTTTTCTGGCAGTTTAAATGAAAAAAATGTGATATAATTTACTCACCCACTTTTTTTGAAATTTCGATTGAACAGTACCCAACCATGAGTAAAATTCGTTAATCGCGCTGGAGCACATAGGAATTGAACTGTCAAAACTTTTCAGTTGATGAAGAAAATTTAAAGTGAATCCGAACTTTCCAGTGGAATACCAGTTACAAATTGCAGGTAACGATTTATCAATGTCTGCTTTCAAATAAATAATGCAAAATAATTTAGTAGCTGTGGTAGCTTATTTAAATACGTTGTTTTATTCTATTTATACATCATTTTCTAACAGATAAATTCATGCGGAATGCTTTTCGGTTCCGTGTGTTGTCACGTTTGTTTTTCAACGCAATTTTGTGCTTGAACCGTACCTCTCCCAAAAATCTTTGAGTGAATGTTTTGAAAATATAATCCACAAGTCTCTCGAAGCACGATCTACATGCCGCGAAATCGAAAGAGTTGTAATCATGATATACTTTCAAACTTGCCTTGACGCCTTTTCTCTTTTCACACAGAAATTGCCGAAACTTCAGTTTAAAGCCCCACAATGCCACCCATCCAACAGCATACAGCATATTATTCGGGATGTGCACGGGACGTGAAGAAATAGATGACTTCAATAATGAAAATGAGTAATCGTCGTTCTCTAGGATATCGTCGTCATGGCGTGCTGTTAATTTCACACGAAACTTTTTGTGTCGCAGTTTTCCGACTGCTGCTCCAAGAACGTAGACCAACGTTAGGAATTCGAAAATCTTTAGGAGAGAAGCGGTCGGAGCATATGTTTTACCGCGAAAGCTTGAACTCCCTGCAAGGACAAAATTTTCGGCAGTTCGGGCGACTCGCAGAAAGATACCCAGCGGCTGCATCTAAAATGATTTTTTAGGAGCATTAGGAGTGAATTCACAAAATTTAATGTGGTACTTTCCAATCTGCATCCTTGGGAAAACTGTAAAAAGAATTTCCCCGGGTAATACCTTGCCTATTTGCACACCAACAGAATTGACACTTACGGGGCCCATGTCGTTTCCGATAAACAATGTTTTGCTTATGAAATTTTTTTACATTTGGGCTACTAAGATGCGTGACGGTCGGTGACGTGAATAGTTGGCGAAGGCAGCGCCATCACAGTATTGCCAGTTACAATGATTATGAAACGGCAGCTGAATTTCTAACACACTTTTTGAATTTGACTTGGATGTCTGTTCTCTGTGGTATTATGCAAGTGATCTTTTGGGAAGCAAAAGTAGGCCATTATTCTAAACTACAGCTTGATGGAAAAAATAATTTACCGTAGACTGAAGAAAACGAGAACTAATACAAATGTCCAATCAATACCACTATTGTTTTGCTTATTCTGTGCAGATATGTCTAGTTCTCGTACAGAAGTTATATTAAAGGTGTTCATATTAATTAGGATTCACTGAAGGAGTGTTAGTTTGTCCTTCCACTGAAGGAGTGTTAGTTTGCGTTTCCCTAAAATGAGCATTGATGTTTTGTTCACAAAATACTTTCATCACTACGCAAACTGTTTACTGTGAGGACTTCGTTTGAAAACGAGTGATGATTCGTTGTATAAACATTGTTTAAGGGGCACAAAACTCATTTCACTGATTTTTCAAAGAGTTTTGTTTTATTCAACACAACGTTTATTTTCTACCCGCAATTCAAAAATCTAGTATATACTAATCCATTCATAAAGTACAAGGAAATCAAAAATTATTGTTTTGTAAAAATTATCTGATTATTTGTTTTAAAACGGAAGAAGATTATGACGAATACTTGCACGCATTTATTCAGTCCCCAGATATGTCCATATCTCATTTCAGGAAAGAATGATAAGATATTGGATTAAAGCTATAAAAGACGTTTTCACACCCAACTGCAAACAGTTTATTAGTATTTTTCTGAACAAGGTGGTGGACTGAGTGCAAATACATAAAAGAAATGAAGAGTTCTATATTGATATTAATTAGTGTACTAACATTGATTAACGCATCTAATCCCATATGGAATCCAGCAAGATGCCCGACAAATGAAGATCCAAGAAATCCGACTCATTTTGCGCATGAAACAGATTGCTGTTTGTTTTACAAGTGCAACGTGGGTTGGGCTCACTTGATGTCATGTCCGATCAATCAACACTTCTACCCAGCGATGCAGCGATGTGAGTTTCCGGGAACAGCCAGATGTACTTTACCAGTTTCATCATGTACGGCTGGTGCAGCAACAACAACCACAATCTTACCAACCCCATCAACAACACCTATACCAACCCCACCAACGACGCCTATACCAACTCCGATACCAACGACTCCGGTAACAATACCTCCTCCGGTAACAACACCAGCACCAGTGGCCCCTACTCCAACCCCAACGATACCCGTGGCACCTACTCCAAGTCCAACGATACCACCGACCCCTACTCCAAGTCCAACAACAACGACAACCATTGTGACAACGGTAGCACCTGTAACAACCATTGCTCCAGAAATTACCACCGTACCAACTGCACCCACTGAAAGTACAACCCCTGTAGTGACAACCAACTCTACTCCGGATGTTTCGATTCCAGTAGCGCCGACGCCCGGACCAGTAATTCCCACGGCTCCAACACCAGGCTCAACTGCTACAGTTGTCGTTACAACCGTCACAGTTCCAGGAGTACCGACGGCGGAAACTGTTGGACCACCAACTGCTGAAACTTTAATTGCATCCGCCACAGAAAGCTTCATTTCAGACCATTAATAATAGACTGAACAATGGTTTCCTATTTATTTCACCATATTTATTCCAATGCAAGCTAAAATATTTGACTAGTTGCTACTTTTGATAACGAAGAGTGAAACAACCAGTAGATATAGATCAGATTGTGTGCTTAATTGGAATATGTCCACCAATACAGTGTCGTTTATAAAAGCAAATTTATGAACCTCTTCTGGTAATACCGAATAGACCGATAAGATAATGTATAGGTTATCAACATAATTTATTACCTCTCATATTAGCTGTTGAATACTGGCTTAACATGGATGTGCAAAACGCAATAAAACTTGAAATTAAAAGGCTTGTTTCTTCTAATGATTATCTTATCCATAACGTAGTTTTGGTTCAAGGTACACAGCGGATGTTTGTTTCGTTAAAATATAGACAAACGAGATAGGGGCTATTCAAAAACCACGTGGACTTTTCTTGGGGGAGGGGGGAGGTGTTGACCAAAGTCTGCGCTCCATGCAAAATTAAAAAAAAAATGTTTTGAAAAAAGTGTACGAGGGGGAAAGGGGTGGGGGGGGGGGGTTTGGTCCGAGATTATCAAAAATGAGTCTACGTGGTTTATAAACAGGCCCCTATGACAACTGGATAATCGAAAATAAAAGTAGTCAGCAGTTAGTCATTGATGAAATGGGGGTGTGACTTTTGCAAACTGTTCTTCCAAAATGGCACTTAATCACCATGGCTTCTATCAAAACTTTTTCATTTATTTATTGATATTTTTGATTTAGTTATCAACAGACTTAATAGGTGTCCAAATGATAAAATGAAAAAAAAAACAAAATCATCTCAACACTGACAAACACTGTCTCCTTCCATAGTTCTGAGACATATCAAAATATCGAAACCAGCCGAGATAGAATTTAAATTACGCTGTAAAGCAATCAGTCCTGAACTTGTTCCGTAGACGATTGTCCTGAGTGGAACTCTATCGAGAGTAGAAATTCGAAGAAAAATTAGTATTTTCCATTTAATTCCAACTATCTTTGCTTATCTTCGCTTTAGTCAACAATCTGCAGACTTCTTCAGTGTCTCGTACTAATAACCCTATAACTAATAAGTCGAGTTATTAGTACGAGACAAGTCTGCACATTGTAGACGAAATACGCGTATCTGTCAAGATAAGCAAAGGTAGTTGGAATTAAATGGAAAATACTAATTTTTCTTCTAATTTCTAGTTACAGGTATTCCACTAAACAGCTCAAACCCTCTAGGATTCTATCAAGAGGGTTTGCGAAAGACGTGTGGTTCTTTATCGGTGAGCAATGAAGGGCAGTAAAGTTGATCAGACAGTAGATCATCGGTGATAATTGCCTTGGTGGATTCATTTTGACCGGGGACGCATATTTCAAGGTGAACCTGACCATCGAACAGTACGGTGACTGGAACCGTTTTCTATCTCTTCATACTGGAGCATGCAAAGGTTTTACCGCTGTGGAAGAAAGCGCATCCAATCAACCCAATCTCAGATCAATCAGCATCCTGTGTGCACTGATGAGGGCGTTCGAGGAACTTCTACAGGGTGCGGCAGAAAATAATGCGAAAATGTTCAAACTATTGTATTGGGTTCATTTGTGTAGCTAGTGACTAATTTCTGTCGAAAGTGTATTTGTTTATGTTTACTTTCAAGTGCTGCATCCAAACATTCTATTTGATTTATTGCAAATTCGTCAAAATGTTCGCGAAAGAAGTGATCACCAGTTTGTAGCTCGCCCAGAAGAAGCCGAAAGAGATTGCCAAGGTGGTAGGATGGTCCTAGGCAGCGAAAGCCAAGAAGCGGACGTCCGCGCTTTGCACGCACGCCGAACGTGATCAAATCGGTCCGTGCAAACATTGCTCGCAACCCGGTGCGTTCCATAAGAAAACTTGCAAAGGAAGCCAATATTTCGGAGAAATCCATGCGGAGAATAATCAAAGAAGACCTGCATGCATCTTCCAGAGCCAGAGTGTAACGCCACTTGATTACGGACCGGGTCAAGGAACTACGAGTGACTCGTTTCAAGAGATTGCTTTCCTTGTTGAAGAAGGAAAAAATGATAATCCTGTTCTCCGACGAAAAGCTTTTCAACATCGATGCTGTGGCCAACAGCTGCACGGACCGGTTCATTTCACTGCAAAAAATGGAGAACGTTCCGGAAAAAGTGAAATTCAAATTTCAAACCAAACATCTGGCTGGTGTCATGATGTTTGGCTTGGTGGCGCCCAACGGTTTGAAAATGCCGCCTGTTTTCATTGATGCTGGAGTTAAAATCAATACCGAAGTGTATATCGGTATTTTAAAGGACTAAGTGCTTCCGTGGGTGAAGGCCAACTTTTCCGAGGACCAAAACGTTGTCCTACAGCAGGATCGAACGCCGTGTCACACGTCCAATCGAACCCAACAATGGTTGAACGACAACATGAAGTTTTGGCCGAAGGATTTGTTGCCCCCTAGCAGTCCAGATCTTAATCCGTTGGATTATTCGATTTGGGCATATGTTGAAGCACGAGCCTGCAAAACGTCACACCCTAGTGTGCAAACTCTGAAGTCAACCATAACACGCACATAGCAGTCAATGTCGGAGGACTACGTCCGAAAGGCATGCTCTGGCTTCCGGCGTCGGCTCGAGGAAGTTATTAATAAAAATGCAGGACACATTGAATAAATTTCTTTAAAAGGACTTAATAAAGATAACTGCACTAAAAAGCTTGAAGTAGTTGAAAATGGGATTTGAAAGAAATAGAACAAATTTTCGCATTAAAGACTGGACTCGGAAAAACTGAGACCCACAAAAATGATCATCAAAAATTTATTTTAAATCAGATACTTCTCAAATTTTCAAGGATTAAATAACTATATATTAGCTATGTTTTGGCATAATTAATTTATTGAATTTCATCCCCCAAGCTGAATGGTCGTAAATTTCTCTTAACACTTCACATGAGATCTTGGGCGAGGCTTTGTCCATCTTCCTTACACAATTTCTCCCAATTTTTCTTCAAAGCTTCATCGTTTATGAATGTTTTTCCACTTTTCTTCAACTTCTTCTTCATTATCGCCCAACACTTTTCAATCGGACGAAGTTCTGGTGTATTTGGCGGGTTCGCCTCCTTGGGGACCACATTAACGCCCTTCGCTTCGTACCAATCCATAACAGGCTAAACGTAATGGCACGAAGCGAGATCCGGCCAGAGCAGTGTGGGACCACGGTGAGAGTGGAGGAAGGGCAGCAAGCGCTTCTGCAAGTAATCTTCTCGATAAATCTGCCCGTTTATGGTGCCAGTTGTAACGAACGGCTTGCTGTACCGTCCGCACTCACAGATCGCCTGTCACAACAGGTACTTCTTCGCGAATTTATCCGTCTTTCTCTTCCGGAGCTTCTCCGGAACCTCCATGCGGGACGTACCGACAAAAAACTCCAAGCCGTGAATTTGTTTGGTGTCCGCCTTGATATATGTCTCGTCGTCCATGGTGAGGCAGCCTGGCTTGACCAGCCACTCACGGTACAGCTGCCGCGCACGCAATTTGGCCACCGTGTTTTGCTTGTCAGTCCGGTTTGGCGCCTTCCTGACCTTAAAAACACGTTACTCAGCCCGTTTCATGGTCTGTTGGACGAACCACTTCGACGAATTGACCTTTTTGACCATGTCTCGGCTGGAAAGATTTGGGTTATTCTTAAAGTACTGCCTTATCTTCCATGCCTTCCCTGGGTATTCCGTTTTCGGTTTACGGCCGCTTCCAGCGCGCCGCACGATGGTTTTCGTCTCCTGGAACATCTTCACAACGTGGGACACGATGGTATGGTGGATTCCAAGCCTTTTGCTGATCCATCTGTGCGACTGACCAGGATTATCGATCACCGCGCCCAAGATTTGCTGGCGTAGCTCTTCTTGTTTCGAATGTGTATTGAAAACTATTTGACAGATCGCGATAAAATTTTGCACACATAAACATAACACTTTAAACTAGTATTACACAAAATTTTATTAATAAAAAACCCACGCGATAAAAAGTTGCACCAAAACAAAGTGTCGCATTTTTTCCGAGTCCAATAATTAATATTAAATGAATACGCTTACTTAGCTATGAATTGCAACTCAATATAAATAACTGCATAGATGCTGCATACTCTGTGCCGGAACTACACTCAGGAAATTATCCGTATGATCAGAACTATGAACCACAAAGCAAGGGTCTAAGGCTCATTCCATAAGAGATCGTATGAAATGATTATTGTTGCATTGGTCGAAAGCATGCCTCTTATACACTTTCAACTGAATTCACTTATCAAGCGTGTGGCTCGGCTCTGGATGCCGAGGTTCACGGTTCGAATCCCGATTGCAAGTTTTTTTTTTCATGTGAGGAAAATATTCATGCGATCTTCATATAAACTTCTTTCCATTAGGGAATCGTATAAAATTTACAATAATGTCTTTTAGCAAATTTCCATACGATATTCGAATAAATTCCTCTCGATTTGTTCGCTCAGTGTACTTATACAACATTCTATACAGCTATAATAACTAAGGGAAGGTCCATTAATTATGTCACGCAGTAAGGGGGGAGGGGGGTTTTTGGAAAACGTGACGATCCATACAAAAAAATTTGAAGGTCCATACAAAAAACGTGACAAGGGGGGGGGGGGTTATAAAAAGTAAATTTTTGCGTGACGTAACTAATGGACGTTCCCTAAGCTGTGTAGCGGCAAAGGTATTTTTAATATAAAGTCTTTTGAAAGGCTATAATAAAGCTAACAAATAAAACTGTGTAAAAGAACACAGAATGATAATTAAAAAGCTTAACCGACTAATTTCTTAGCTACACAAACAAGCTGTGTACATGCAGACAAACATTGTTCGCATAAGAGCATTCTTTTCAAAGTATGCAACCTAGAGCTAAATGTTATTTTAAAACTGTGTTACATTACGCAAAAGCAGGGACGCGGGACCTATCTTGAGCTCAATATGCAGACCTCCAGTGGAAATCGGTTAATATGCACTGAATACCGAACACTGAGTACACAAATTATTCACAATTTATTCGTCCACTTACCGTGAATTGTTTAGTACTCGATTCTGATAATGTTATTTCAATTTAATACGGCAAAATTGCCACTGCTATGTACCTACATTAATAATATCACGGAAAATATCAATCCCATCTGTGTACATATGTTAATCGTACTGATTTTAATAATAAAAAAAATACAAACAAGTTAACGCTCTTCACTACTACGCCCAAAAATGAAGTAGATCATTTGACAGCACTTCACGTGTGTTGGGTAGCATCCATATAACCAAGCCAACATGAAAGGGTTTGTTTGTTATTGTTCCATGAGAATATTGACAACAAGACTCACCATAACGTTGAGCATAGAATGCTCTATGAATGATTGAAAACGCACACTAGCGTTGATGTATATGCTTGTATGTAGTATGTGAGCAGTGCAACATCAAGCAATTACGTCGATTGTAAACACGGTTCAGAATAGGTGCAAGCGTATTCAAATTATTGTGAAAATAAATCCCATAGTTTTCTAGTATTTTATCCCGTATTCGTAGATTCTCGTGTGGCTAGTGTAATAAGTGAAGTGTGAGTTATGGTTTGTGCAATTACGCACCGAAAATGTGTGAGGATATAGCGCAATTAAAGAGAAAACTTGGAGTCTGGCTCGAGTATATTCCCTAGTACGGTTAGATCAATACGACGAACTTGTAGAGCAAAGGTAAGCAATTGTGTCGAAAATCTGACTGCTCATTATTTTTACGAAATTAAGTCTCCGATACGTTTTTGTAGCTTCAAATTATAATCAAGATCTAATTTTATTTGCCAGAATTATATATTCTTGGTTACTGCGTCCATTTATTGGAGAATTAAAATATCTTTTTACGTTTGAAGTTGGATCGCCTCAGAATGTGATGAATATATGTACTATGGTGAGAATAGGTTCCACTTCCCTACTGTATCGATTTTTTACTCTGCTTATAGCTTATTCAGCTTCACTTGCTATTATACAATTATAAAACAGCTTATAAGTTCTTAACTTCGGCTTATACAACTAAAAATGTTAGTTGGGTAGAACAAAACAACAAAGCTGATCACCGTCTCGAAAACACACCCTCTGGATCGCATCGAGATGTCATCATTTGTCATCATTAATAAAAGCAGATTTCTAAAAGGCTTTATGAACATAACTGAAGGGATGCATACACGGTGGAAAATTTTATCGGCGCGCCTAACATTGCCCGACGCGACGACAAAAACATCTGCGGTGGCGGCGCGGCGCATCGGCACATAGATCTACCATCACATCAAGTCGACTCAAATTGTGTAATTTTGCCAAATTGCGTTCCTTGTTGTTTTCATTTTTTTAGTGTGAAACACGATTGAGAATACCTCGGCATACCTCGTGATTCTGATAAGATGGAAATTTCTTGTCTTCGGCAAAGTGTTCAGACGGTCAAGTCGGTGTTTTTCAAGCTCAAATTGAGCATTTTCAACTTGCTCTATCTCGTTGTTCTGATAAAATAGCAGCAAAGCGGAGGGCAAAGGGAAGGGACTTTAATGTGAGGTGAGTCATTGCTAAATCATTTGGTTTTGGGATGGGTCCTTCCTGAATCACTTGAACATGAAGTGAATCAAACCTGAATCATTTGAATACATTTTTAATCAGATCTAAAAATTGCTTAATCTCTTAATTAAGAAGTCCGTTAGTCCTAAATCACTTGAGTTTGATGTGCGCCAGTCCTGCAGCACTTGACTTGAATCACTTGAATATGGTATAAATCAGGCCTGAATCATTTGAATATAAGGTGAATCATGCCTGAATCACTTGAATCTGAAGCTACTCAGCATTGAATTGCATCAATATGAAATGAAAAAATCCTTAATCATATTGATATGAAGTGAATTAGACCTGAACTACCTGAATTCTATTGTGAGTCAGTCCTGAATTACTTAAATTTGAGGTGAACCCATGCTGAATTACTTAAATATGAATAAAATCAAGCCTGATTCACTTGAACTTGTTTATTTACACACTACCAAAATGCCATGTAAATTTCTGTCTGCGGAGACCGACACATGCAAGCGTCCTTTAGCACATAAGAATGAGTTGAAAGAGATGAGAAAACAAATTCAATCAAACACATCTTTCGTCGAATTGCGTATGTGTCAGTCTCGGGAGACATAATTTTACACGAAATTTTTGTTTACGTTCCCCGTTTTTTTACAAACATGAATTACGTCTCGTGTAAAATTCATAATTTCTAAGTGTGTATTTATTAATTTTTAAACTTCATCTGACTAGCCGTCTAAATGATCATTGAACATTGATGGGGAAAAGCATGTAAGCGAGGCACAAGAACCCCATATCTTTTCTTATGACATTAACATGGAGCAAACAAAACTACACACTACCAAAATCTCGTGTATATTTCTGTCCCTGAGACCGACACATGCCACTATAAGATATCAGACGAAAATCGGAAAAGTGACCTTCACCAAAACTTTTTTTCAATTTTTTTTATCAAAAGTAAACATATAAATTAAGAAAACTTCAAATGTTCAAGCCTCTAGCACTTTTCATTCCTATATTAGATATTAGATGTCAAAGTTGTAAGTTAGCGAAAAAACGTACTTTTTGCCGAAAAAAATACGCTTTATCTCAAGTTAAATGTTGACCTGTTTTTATGAGATAACCCCTAGCGCACTATACATGATTGAAAATGTAACAAAACTAGCTTTAAAAAATAATAATACGATAGGTTGTCATTCAGAAATAAAATCAAAAAAATCTTTAAGAGAAGAAAAAACATTAAAAAAATTAGAAATTTCAACTTTGTTGATCATTGCCCAGTGAACACGCGAACGGTGCAGTTCGTTCGGTCCGCTTTCCGTTGTTTTGGAAGCTTTTTACGAGTTGTTTAGTCTTCAGAAAAAAAAAAATTCTCAATCGCCAGTGAAATCGTCGCGAGTGAAATCAGTTTTGATTTACTGAAGAAGAGAACATTGTGTGATAAGTGGTGCAACAGCGTCATTAATTGCAATTAGCAATTTTGCCACGATCGAGAAGCCATATTGTTCCGCATCTATACGGCACGCATACCAGCAGCCCATCGTGTGAAGCGTGCATTCTTCCATCCACCAACTACCACCGACCAGCAACATCATCGTCATCGTTCAGCTCCACGTTTAGCCGGTACACGCGGCCACACATCGTCGCTCGGCAGCAGCAGCACACATTCGTCGCCCAGCTGCAGTAGATCCGTGATACATATAAGATAAGTTTTTTAGTAGTATATAAGATAAGTGATTTTCATCGTAGTGTGTGTGTGTGTGTGAGTGTGGAGAGTGATTGATAGTGTGTGTGAGAGTGTACTTAGGTTTAGTTTTTTTTTAGGTTTAGTTTGTTTATCTGTGATTGATTGTAAATAATTACGTTAGTGGTTGAGCGTGATAAGCTCCCACAAGCGAGCCATGGATGATTTATCGCAAGATGAATCATCTATGGCACGAAATGATGAGGTAGCTCATAGAGTTACCAGATCACGTGCTTATCCAGACAGTTCAACTGGTCCATGGGTTGTTTATTTTCAGCCCAATCGAAACCTCTGAATGTTTGTCAGATTTCTGATGATCTGACGAAGCGATTCTCGGCTGTGACCGAAATAATAAGAGTAAGACCGAATAAACTTCGGGTCGTTGTGTCCAACCTTAAGCAGGCGAATGAGATTGCTGTCTCTCAGTTTTTACACTCGAGTATCGAGTATATATCACAGCCCGGGGTATTGAAATCGAAGGTGTGGTCACCGATACGAGTCTGACCCCTGAGATCCTGCTAAAGCGGGGGGTTGGTCGATTTAAGTACCCTCTGCTGTCACCAGTTAAGATACTGGATGTGCGCCAACTTGGCGCAGTGTCGACCAATAAGGGTGAAAAAAAGTTTACACCGTCAGACTCGTTTCGCGTGACCTTCTCTGGCTCAGCCCTTCCTCAATACGTCGAGTTGGGAAAACTTCGGCTACCTGTGTGGTTGTTTGTACCTTGGGTCATGATCTGCCAGAAATGCCAGCAGATGGGACATACGACCTCTCATTGCGGCAATAAGGCGCGCTGCTCCAACTGTGGGGAGAGACATGAGGATGGCGCGTGCGCAGACAGCACACCAAAATGCGCTTTCTGTAAGGGATCTCCTCCTCATGCTCTCTCGGCGTGCCCGGCGTACAAACAACGCGGGGAACAATTAGAACGCTCGCTAAAACAGCGTTCCAGGCAATCTTTTGCCGAAATGGTGAAAAAAGCCTCACCATCACCCAGTGCCAATACAAATCCCTTTGCTCCTCTGTCAGGTGACGAGTCTGACTTTGATTCGGCTGAAGAGGGAACGTCGTTCACTTTTCCGGAAGGTGCTTCAAGGAAGCGAAGACGCGTCCGCCCACGGAAAGTTGTTGAAAAGAAGCCCGAGACAAGCTTGCCCATTTCAAAAACAGGTGGAAAAAACACAATTCCTTCTGGTTTCCGTAGTACTACACCCAGGACTTTCCATCTCTCTCGGGGACATCCAAAACCCCTGACGCCCCTATTTTAAGAACAGAAGCCCCCTCCTTAAGTGGGCTGTTCTCATTTGATGACATTGCCGAAGGTATCTTCAAGTACCTTGAAATTTCTGACCCTCTTAAAAGCATTGTTTTGGCAATGCTTCCAACAGTGAAGACCTTTTTGAAGCAATTGACAATTAAGTGGCCCCTCCTTGCAGCTATCATTTCCTTCGATGGATAATTTTCCAAATGAGGTCAGGGATTTGATCATTGTTCTACAGTGGAATTGTCGAAGTTTGATTCCTAAATTGGAATCATTCAAATTTTTAGCTCACACTACCGGTTGTGATGCATTCGCTCTTTGTGAAACATGGCTCTTTTCCGAAATCAATCTTCCAATTCATGATTTCAATATTATTCGTTTTGATCGTGAGGATTCGCGTGGAGGGGGAGTACTTTTGGGGATCAAAAAGTGCTACTCCTTCTATAGAGTGAATTTTCCTCCAATTCCAGGTATTGAAGTTGTCGCATGTCAGGCTGTTATTAAAAATAAAAGCCTTTGTATTGCTTCTGTGTATATTCCTCCTAGAGCCTCAGTTAACCGAAAACAATTTTCAGATATATGTTCGGTCCTTCCTTCTCCACGGTTGATCATGGGAGATTTTAACTCGCACGGTACAGGCTGGGGAGAACTGTACGATGACAACCGGTCTTCCCTGATATATGACCTCTGTGACAACTTCAATATGACAGTTCTTAACAATGGAGAAGTAACACGTTTGGCTGGTACATCCTCAGTTGGCAGTAGATTAGACCTCACACTTTGTTCGAATTCATTATCGTTGGATTGCACATGGAATGTGATTCAAGATCCCACGGTAGTGATCATTTGCCCATAAAAATTTCGGTTGCCACCGGGTTCAATCCGTCGAAATCTGTCAACGTCACGTATGATCTTACCCGTCACATCGATTGGAAAAAGTTTAGGACAGCAGTAGATGAAGTCGTAACGACGGTAAAAAGGCTTTCACCGCTGGAAGAGTATAACTTCCTCTCCAACCTGATCTTAGACAGCGCTCTTCACGCTCAAACTCGACCAGTTCCAGGGACGTTATCTCGCAGAAAACCTCCTTCTCCATGGTGGGATCAGCAATGCACCGAGGTTTACCGTAAAAAGTCCGACGCGTTTAAAGTTTTCCGTAGACATGCAACACCTGAGCACTTCGAAGTATACACGGCTCTCGAACGCAAACT
This sequence comes from Aedes japonicus, assembly GCA_034211315.2. NCBI lineage: Eukaryota > Metazoa > Arthropoda > Insecta > Diptera > Culicidae > Aedes > Aedes japonicus. The sequence continues at coordinate 11,176 of JASCZW010007482.1, read as the reverse complement.
TAAGAGCCTCATCAAGGCCAAGAAACGCGGTTACTGGCGAACATTCGTGAACGGGCTATCACGCGAAACGTCGATGAGTACTCTTTGGAACACGGCGCGAAGGTTGCGTAACCGAACTACGAACAACGAGAGCGAGGAGTACTCGGACCAATGGATCCTCAAGCTCGCGCGAAAAGTTTGTCCAGATTCTGTGCCGGCACGGATGATTCCTCGCGAAAACACGAATTCGATAGATGAGATCAGCCAACCTTTTTCAATGGTAGAGTTCTCTCTCGCACTCCTTTCGTGTGGCAATACGGCTTCAGGGGCTGATAGGATAAAGTTCAACTTGCTTAAGAACCGCCCAGACGTCGCGAAGAGGCGCATGTTGAACTTGTTTAATCAGTTTCTGGAACTCAACATTGTACCGGATGATTGGAGACGGGTAAGAGTTATTGCCATTCAAAAACCTGGTAAGCCCGCGTCCGACCACAACTCCTATCGACCAATCGCGATGTTATCTTGTATTCGAAAGTTGTTGGAGAAAATGATCCTTTTCCGTCTGGACAAATGGGTTGAGACGAACAACCTGCTTTCAGATACTCAATATGGTTTCCGTAGGGGTAAGGGAACGAACGACTGTCTCGCGTTGCTTTCCACAGATATTCAGTTAGCTTTTGCTAAAAAAGAGCAAATGGCTTCTGTATTCTTGGACATATAGTGGGCTTTTGATTCAGTATCTGTTGAAGTTCTTTCAGGTAAACTCCACGCTTGTGGCTTTTAACCATTAATGAATAATTTTTTGTACAATTTGCTGTCAGAGAAACATATGAGCTTTTCTCATGGAACCTCTACAGCTTCACGATTTAGCTACATGGGTCTCCCCCAGGGATCATGTTTAAGCCCCCCTTTTGTATAATTTTTATGTCAAAGACATTGACGGTTGTCTAAGTGACAACTGTACGTTGAGACAACTTGCAGATGACGGCGTAGTGTCTGTCACGGGACCCAATGGGGTCGATCTGCAAGGACCCTTACAGGATACCTTAGACAATTTGTCTACTTGGGCTCTAGAGCTAGGTATCGAATTCTCTACGGAGAAAACTGAGTTGGTAGTTTTTTCTAGGAAGCATAACCCAGCACAACCGAAGCTTCAAATTTGGGGTAAGCCGATAACTCATTCTATGTCATTTAAATATCTTGGGGTCTGGTTCGATTCAAAGTGCACCTGGAGATCCCATATTGAGTATGTGAAGCGAAAGTGCCAGCCAAGGATCAACTTTTTCTGCACAATTACCGGGACCTGGGTGGGGAGCGCATCCGCAAGATCTTCTAACGTTGTACCGGACAACGATTTTGTCGGTTATGGAATACGGTAGTTTTTGTTTTCAGTCAGCTGCTCGGTCGCACTTCATTAAACTGGAACGTATTCAGTATCGGTGTCTTCGTATCGCGTTAGGTTGTATGCACTCGACTCACACCATGAGTCTTGAAGTGCTGGCTGGCATGTTGCCACTCTCGGATCGGTTTTCAGAATTATCTCTCCGACTCCTCACCAGGTGTGAAGTTATGAACCCTCAGGTAATTGAACATTTTGAGAAGCTCCTTGAGTTGAATCCTCAAACCCGCTTCATGACCTTGTACCATTTGTACATAACACAGGATGTCAGCCCTTCGCCGAACATTTCCAATCGTGTTTGCTTCTCCGATTTCGACAATTCGGTTCATTTTGATTTATCCATGAAGCAGGAGCTTCGTGGAATCGCAGAGCATCATCGTCCTATTATTGCTCCTGTGATATTTGCTGCAAAGTTTGGCCAAGTTGATTCCACTAAATCGTTCTTCACTGACGGATCATTGATAGAGGAGTCAGCAGGCTTTGGAATATTTATTGAAATTTATAGCGCCAATCGTAAACTTCATGCTCCTTGTTCCGTATATGTCGCTGAATTAGCGGCAATACATTTTACGCTAGAAATTGTTGCCTCATTTACACCGGATCAGTACTTCATTTTCACGGATAGTCTCAGTTCTATAGAGGCTATTCGCTCCTTGAGGCCGGTAAAGCACTCCTCGTATTTTCTCATGAAAATACAGCAGCTTCCAAGTGCTTTATCTTCGCGTTATTTTACCATCACCTTTGTATGGGTCCCTTCTCATTGTTCAATTCCGGGCAATGAGAAAGGGGACTCACTTGCAAAGGTGGGCGCTATGGAAGGCGATATTTATGATCGACAAATCGCCTTCAACGAATTTTTTACTATTTTTCGTCAACAGTCACTCGTCAGCTGGCAGCATAAATGGAGTAAAGGAGATTTGGGGCGATGGCAACATTCTATCATCCCAAAGGTGTCGAAGTAATCTTGGTTTAGCGGGATGAATGTGGGTCGAGACTTCATTCGTGTCATGTCTCGCCTCATGTCCAATCATTATTCTTTGAACGCTCATTTATACCGGGTTGGGCTGAGCGACAGCAATCTCTGTGAGTGTGGACAAGGCTATCAGGACGCAGATCACGTTATTTGGTCTTGTGCTGAACATCGTGCTTTCAGATCGAGGCTTTATGATTCCCTTCGGGCTCGAGGTAGACAACCCAATGTGCCAGTTCGAGATATTTTGGCTGTACGTGATTTGGAGTTGTAATTGTATAGTTATAAGTGTTTAGATAATTTAGAATTTAAATTTAATATGTTATGTAAACCATACTTTAAATTCCCACCCTCTTCCCATCCGTTATTTGTAATTCCTATTAACCTCGAGACGGCCGCGAGTAATCGGCTCCTCCCTCCTAACTTTAGCTTTAAGATAAATTATGTATAAAAGTATGAAAATTTGACTCTGTAAAGTTAATTCGATTGAGCCAGTACAAATAAATGATTATTAAAAAAAAACTTTGTTGATCAGCAACTTTTTTTCCCCGCATATCCCCGCATAACCCAGCAGCTCTGAATCAAGTGTGGGATGTATAATAACAAATTACGAAGGAAAACTCTGCGCAAACTTGCGCTATTTTGAAATCAGGCGGTTTAAAAATATGACCACTTTGGTGCAATTCCATTATTTTAGGTTGATGAAAACGTATTTACTTTTTTGGGCGATTTTGGTAATTTATGGCGATGGTTTAACCAAAATAAGTTATAAATTAACACTTTACAGAAAATTTCGACCATTTTTTGAAAAGGGCTGAACCTTTTTAAAATTTAAAATTATTAAAAATATGTTTAAAACAGTTTCTGCTATAATTGGTTATAAATAATAAAATCGGTATTATTATCATCGCATACAAGGGCTTCTTCATGTTAACATGTTTTCCAATGTAAGTTTAAAGTTTACGTTCTTTTTGTTATTTTGTCTTGTTTTTGAATAATGTGTTTCCTGAATTTTTGCTGGTGTTGCTTTATTAATTTTCGTAAATTCGTTAATTCGTACCTACGTGTATGTGGACCTTGCTGCCATCGACTCGCTTAGGTACTCAATGTTTGAGGCTCATGATAAGTACCTAGAGTACGATTTATTGCAATTGTGCATAAAGTACTCGCTCATGCCGGAGAAATTATTATGCATCCAGCATCCAGCGCCGCTTGGTATATTAGCAGAAAAGGCAGCAGAAAGCCAGCACAAACAGTTAAAGAAATACCGAACCCATCATGCTAGAAAGCGCTCAAGGCTGGACAACTTACATGATGTCTTCATTCGTGCCATGAATGAATCAGACCCATTCATCAGCTCACTTTGGATGGAGAAAAGACGATAGAAAAAAAAATGTTCTAGATTATCCAGATATCGTGAAAAGTTTTATGGTTTGAAATAAAAAAGTAAGAACAGAAAAACTGTTTTTTATGGTACACCCTAAGCTGATGAGGGAAAATTGCTCTAAATCGGTCAATTTTTAAGCTACAAAAAAATTTTATGTATGAAAATTCCATGAAATTTTCTGCGCTACAACTTTGCCAAAAAATGTAAACGTCTATTTCTGCAAATAAAAAAGTGAGTTTATGTATTTCCGTGAAAATGGGAACCACCCTAATTTTAATTAACTTTGAAAAATGGGCCTTAGTAATACAAACCATGTTGTAGAACATCACTTTGCTGTAAAGTTTCAAGTTTAGGCGCTGGGAGCATGTTTCCTCGTAAATTCGTGATCTGGACCATAATGCACTGTGGTAATAAAAAAAGCATGCCTATCACATCAAAGACCCGTCTTAAAACCTGAACCCCGTAAATAAGAAAAATACATTAGAGATGTTTAACTGACTACGTTGGAAGAAAAACCAGCCTCGTTATAAGGGCAGCAGGGTATCCGGCTTCATTTTCATATTTCACTTCATGATTCAAAAAAAAAAAAAATTATTGTAGAAATTTTCAGTAAATAGGGTATGTGTCCCTTGACTCAGCCTATTATGCAACCATCGATTACATTTTTTATTATAACTCATAAAGTTTTTAAGCTGTAGGCAAGCTTCAACTAGTAAAACGCTTGCAAAGATAAGTTTGATAAGACATTTGGTAGAATGTAACACGAAAAGTTACACAACTCTTTTCATAAAGTCAGAAACATTCGAGGGATATGGATGTAATGTCGGTCTATAGGCACCAAATTGGGTGTAATCATGGATGCAACTTCGTCCCATTCGATAAATTTATTACTAAATGCAATCTTTGTATGGTTTTTTTTTTCTAGTTTTATGAATTAAGGCATTGCTAGCTGTATTTGATTTACTTAATGCAACATTCCACAAAACAAACTCAAGCAAAACTACCTCGAAACACTTGAGTGATGTTCACATATGATTAATTAGCCATTCAATAATGAAAACATTACGATTCACTATACAATGATTTTGTTCCTTCGGTTTGTGTTAAGATGAGGCACTAGAATATAAACAACCTCAAACTCATGCATTTCCACTTGAAATTTTACCAATAACAACCTTTTTACTACGTTATTGATAGAACAGACCATAATTGGGAACATACAAAAAAGTATGTCCCCAACATTGGGTCTACGATTTTCTCGTAAAATCATTGTTATTTCAGCAATGTGAACAGTTAGTTTGAAGCGTGTGACTAATTTCTGCACATCCAGACTGCATTACTTGCTTTTTCGTCTCAATTAAGCCAAATTTTGATCACTTAAAGATCGTGTAGATCATCTGTTCAGCTTAACCGGTGAAATCATGATGCATCAAAAGTGCAAGAAATCGAAAATTACGCGGAAGTGAAAAACTATAAGTTGATTGATATTGTCTCAATTGCTTTGGATATCATCGGTCATCCTAATAGCAACGTGATTTTGTTGATTATCGCTAAATTAATGACACATTTGGTACATAGGCCAAATGAAGGAGCTAGGCTAACATTACATCCCCTTACCCTATGTACTTGAAAAAAGAACATTACATTATACGATTCATTTTGATGAAAATTTCACCATTTGTTTCTTTTATCAAAATACCAAATGCTATAGGGCACCTTCATTTTTTTTTGTTCAGCTGTTCGGGTGTTTAAGCATTTCCTGAAGGCAATAGGGTCAATAATGTTCACCATTATCTGAAGGCACTAGAATGTTTGTTTATCGCTAACTTGCTAACAAAAACAGGCAGCATTTTACTCCGGTAGATCGTTTTACACCACGCTACATTGATATAAGCCTGTATTATTTCAATCAATTTAAATTTTACAACTATTGCTCTCGTTATCTGTTATCAGTAGTATTTCCGTTTACATTTACGATAGCCATTTCAACAAAAACAACGTGTAAATCCATCGGCTAGTCACATTTTTGTCACTATGGCTACAAGTAAACTCTTCAGTATCTTAGGACTAGCAGTTGTTTTGGCAGCTGTTATGTTGGCACACGCTAGTCGTAACAATCCACATAAGCTGCCAGCCAAACGGGATTTAGAGCCGGAGAGCGAACCTAGGGTGGAATTTTTGCACGGTTTGATGATGAGGCTTATCTGTGCCGACGGTCTAATGTGGAACAATTATCTCAAGCAGTGCATCATCGTGCCAACGGCACCTACAGAAGGAACACCATCGGTTCCTAATAATCATTTATTTTTATTTGTACAGGCTCAATCGAATCAACTTTACAGAGCCAAGTTATCATATTTGTATACATCAGGTATCTTAAAACTAAAGTTAGGAGGATAGAGCCGATTACTCGCGGCCGTCTCGAGGTTAATAGGAATAACAATTTAACGGATAGGAAGATGGGTGGGAATTTAAAGTATACACAACACATTAACTTTATATCCCTAATTGTCAAAAAACTTAAAACTATACAACTTTTGGTTTCCTTTGAATTTGAACATTTTTGAAAGCGAAAAATAAAACACACACAAACACAGAAAAAAAAACTTATAATAAACATACAGGTTAAACTAACTACAATCTAAGGCTAATGTTAGTCAAAAACACATAAATGAGTTTCATGTACTCCAGATCACGTACAGCCAAAATATCCCTAACTGGAACATTAGGTTGTTTACCTCGAGCCCGAAGGGTATCATAAAGCTCAGATCTGACTCCACGATGCTCAGCACATGACCAAACAATGTGATCTGCGTCTTGGTAACCTTGTCCACATTCACAGAGATTGTTGTCGCTCAGCCCAACACGGTATAAATGAACGTTCAAAGAATGATGATTGGACATGAGGCGAGACATGACACGAATGAAGTCTCGACCCATATCCATCCCCCTAAACCAAGGTTTCTTCGACACCTTTGGGATGATAGAATATTGCCATCGCCCCAAATCTCCTTTACTCCATTTATACTGCCAGCTGACGAGTGACTGTTAAAATAGTAAAATAGACGAAAAATAGTAAAAAATTCGTTGAAGGCGATTTGTCGATCACAAATATCGCCCTCAATAGCGCCCACCTTTGCAAGCGAGTCCGCTTTCTCATTGCCCGGAATTGAACAATGAGATGGGACCCATACAAAGGTGATGATAAAATAACGCGAAGATAAAGCACTTGGAAGCTGCTGTATTTTCATGAGAAAATACGAGGAGTGCTTTACCGGCCTCAAGGAGCGAATAGCCTCTATAGAACTGAGACTATCCGTGAAAATGAAGTACTGATCCGGTGTAAATGAGGCAACAATTTCTAGCGTAAAATGTATTGCCGCTAATTCAGCGACATATACGGAACAAGGAGCTTGAAGTTTACGGTTGGCGCTATAAATTTCGTTAAATATACCAAAGCCTGCTGACTCCTCTATCAAAGATCCGTCAGTGAAGAACGATTTAGTGGAATCAACTTGGCCAAACTTTGCAGCAAATATCACAGGAGCAATCATAGGACGATGATGCTCTGGGATTCCATGAAGCTCCTGCTTCATGGATAAATCAAAATGAACCGAATTGTCGAAATCGGAGAAGCAAACACGATTGGAAATGTTCGGCGAAGGGCTGACATCCTGTGTTATGTACAAATGGTACAAGGTCATAAAGCGGGTTTGAGGGTTCAACTCAAGGAGCTTCTCAAAATTTTCGATCACCTGGGGGTTCATAACTTCACACCTGGTGAGGAGCCGGAGAGATAATTCTGAAAACCGATCCGAGAGTGGCAACATGCCAGCCAGCACTTCAAGACTCATGGTGTGAGTCGAGTGCATGCAACCTAACGCGAAACGAAGACACCGATACTGAATACGTTCCAGTTTAATGAAGTGCGACCGAGCCGCTGACTGAAAACAAAAACTACCGTATTCCATAACCGACAAAATCGTTGTCCGGTACAACGTTAGAAGATCTTGTGGATGAGCTCCCCACCAGGTTCCGGTAATTGTGCAGAGAAAGTTGATCCTTGGCTGGCACTTTCGCTTCACATACTCAATATGGGATCTCCAGGTGCACTTTGAATCGAACCAGACCCCAAGATATTTAAATGACATAGAATGAGTTATCGGCTTACCCCAAATTTGAAGCTTCGGTTGTGCTGGGTTATGCTTCCTAGAAAAAAAACTACCAACTCAGTTTTCTCCGTAGAGAATTCGATACCTAGCTCTAGAGCTCAAGTAGACAAATTGTCCAAGGTATCCTGTAAGGGTCCTTGCAGATCGACCCCATTGGGTCCCGTGACAGACACTACGCCGTCATCTGCAAGTTGTCTCAACGTACAGTTGTCACTTAGACAACCGTCGATGTCTTTGACATAAACATTATACAAAAGGGGGCTTAAACATGATCCCTGGGGGAGACCCATGTAGCTAAATCGTGAAGCTGTAGAGGTTCCATGAGAGAAGCTCATATGTTTCTCTGACAGCAAATTGTACAAAAAATTATTCATTAATGGTGAAAAGCCACAAGCGTGGAGTTTATCTGAAAGAACTTCAACAGATACTGAATCAAAAGCCCCCTTTATATCCAAGAAAACAGAAACCATTTGCTCTTTTTTAGCAAAAGCGAGCTGAATATCTGTGGAAAGCAACGCGAGACAGTCGTTCGTTCCCTTACCACTACGGAAACCATATTGAGTATCTGAAAGCAGGTTGTTCGTCTCAACCCATTTGTCCAGACGGAAGAGGATCATTTTCTCCAACAACTTTCGGATACAAGATAACATCGCGATGGGTCGATAGGAGTTGTGGTCGGACGCGGGCTTACCAGGTTTTTGAATGGCAATAACTCTCACCCGTCTCCAATCATCCGGTACAATGTTGAGTTCCAGAAACTGATTAAACAAGTTCAACACGCGCCTCTTTGCGACGTCTGGGAGGTTCTTAAGCAAGTTGAACTTTATCCTATCAGCCCCTGGAGCCGTATTGCCACACGAAAGGAGTGCGAGAGAGAACTCTACCATTGAAAAAGGTTGGCTGATCTCATCTATCGAATTCGTGGTTTCGCGAGGAATGATCCGTGCCGGCACAGAATCTGGACAAACTTTTTGCGCGAGCTTGAGGATCCATTGGTCCGAGTACTCCTCGCTCTCGTTGTTCGTAGTTCGGTTACGCAACCTTCGCGCCGTGTTCCAAAGAGTACTCATCGACGTTTCGCGCGATAGCCCGTTCACGAATGTTCGCCAATAACCGCGTTTCTTGGCCTTGATGAGGCTCTTAAGTTCGCGTTCGAGAGCCGTGTATACTTCGAAGTGCTCAGGTGTTCCACGTCTACGGAAAACTTTAAACGCGTCGGACTTTTTACGGTAAACCTCGGTGCATTGCTGATCCCACCATGGAGAAGGAGGTTTCCTGCGAGATGACGTCCCTGGAACTGGTCGAGTTTGAGCTTGAAGCGCGCTGTCTAAGATCAGGTTGGAGAGGAAGTTATATTCTTCCTGCGGTGAAAGCCTTTTTACCGTCGTTACGGCTTCATCTACTGCTGTCCTAAACTTTGTCCAATCGATGTGACGGGTAAGATCATACGTGACGTTAACAGATTTCGACGGATTGAACCCGGTGGCAACCGAATTTTTTATGGGCAAATGATCACTACCGTGGGGATCTTGAATCACATTCCATGTGCAATCCAACGATAATGAATTCGAACAAAGTGTGAGGTTTAATCTACTGCCAACTGAGGATGTACCAGCCAAACGTGTTACTTCTCCATTGTTAAGTACTGTCATATTGAAGTTGTCACAGAGGTCATATATCAAGGAAGATCGGTTGTCATCGTACAGTTCTCCCCAGCCTGTACCGTGAGAGTTGAAATCTCCCATGACCAACCGTGGAGAAGGAAGGACCGAACAAATATCTGAGAGTTGTTTTCGGTTTATCGAGGCTCTAGGAGGAATATATAAAGAAGCAATGCAAAGGCTTTTATTTTTGATAACAGCCTGACATGCGACAACTTCAATACCTGGAATTGGAGGAAAATTCACTCTATAGAAGGAGTAGCACTTTTTGATCCCCAAAAGTACTCCTCCTCCACGTGAATCCTCACGGTCATGACGAATTACATTGAAATCATGAAACGGAAGATCGATTTCGGAAGAGAGCCACGTTTCGCAAAGAGCAAATGCATCACAACCGGTATTGTGAGCTAAAAATTTGAATGATTCCAATTTAGGAATCAAACTTCGACAATTCCACTATAGAACAGTGATCAAATCCCCGACCTCATTTGGAAAATTATCCATCGAAGGAAATGATAGCTGCAAGGAGGGGCCACTTAATTGTCAATTGCTTCAAAAAAGTCTTCACTGTGGGAAGCATTGCCAAAACAATGCTTTTGAGAGGGTCAGAAATTTCGAGGTACTTGAAGATACCTTCGGCAATGTCATCAAATGAGAACAGTCTACTTGAGGAGGAAGCTTCTGTTCCTAAAATAGGGGCGTCAGGGGTTTTGGTTGTCCCCGGGAGAGATGGAAAGTCCTGGGTGTAGTTAGTACTACGGAAACCAGGAGGAATTGTTTTTTCCTTTTTTCCACCTTTTTTAGAAATGGGCAAGTTGGTCTCGGGCTTCTGTTCAGCAACTTTCCGTTGGCGAACGCGTCTTCGCTTTCGTGAAGCACCTTCCGGAAAACTGACTGATGTTCCCTCTTCAGCCAAATCAAAGTCAGACTCGTCATCTGACAGAGGAGCAAAGGGATTTGTATTGGCACACCATCGGTTCCATCAGCGCCTACTATTTTCTCAACCGTCACTGTTGGTTTATAGAAATTGATATATTTGCATTAAACTAATGATAAGATTGAATACAAAAATAGTGTTTTGATTAAATCCTGCGATCTGTTGTAGTATGGCAGTAATTTATTAATCGTAGATACTAGACAAAATCATCAAAATGTCGAAAGTAACATTTGTAAACAATGACTTAAAACGTAAATTTCCTGGAAATGCCAGGATGCTAACATCTACATCCACTACCAACGGATAGGTAATACATCCTTGCATCTATTTCTGGTGCTATTTGGTTCGTGGGAGTAAGCAGATCCCAGAAAAATACGCAAGAAGTCATTGTTTACAAATGTTACTTTCGATCTTTTGACTATTTTGTCTAGAATAAATATTTATCTCTATACCTATAGGTATACCTCGATAGTACGTACTTCACGTTGCTGACTTCAAATCGAAATTGCATAAATACTACTGGTTGTATCGAAAATCTAATACAACCAAGAGACAGAACAACAGATTGCTCATTCTTTTGTTCATACAAGTTTTCAGATACAAACAGTTGTTTTTTGCAATTTCGATTTGAAGTGCGAATGTTGATGTACGTACTATCGAGGTATACCTGT
>JASCZW010007481.1:0-65692 GCA_034211315.2 Aedes japonicus | reverse complement strand
CTAGTGCCCAGAGACGCTGTCGGTTTAGACATTTTCGATGGTCGAAGCAGCCGTAATGGTTCGAATGGTCGCAGCCGTAATGGTTCGAATGGTCGGAGCAGCCGTATTGAAACTAAAGCCAACTTATCAGCCTGGCTCCGATGGCGTTCCATCGTGTGTTTTCAAAAAGTGTAGCTCATCATTGGTCGCTCCTCTTCAAGCAATATTCAATCAGTCACTTCAGCATCAACGTTTTCCATCCGCCTGGAAGACATCCTATATGCTGCCGGTGCATAAAAAAGGTAATTAGGTAGGCATTTCAAACTACCGAGGAATAACTTCGTTGTCGGCTGGATCCAAATGCCTTGAAATTATTATCAATGATGTACTATTCAGTTCGTGCAGAAACTACATCAGCGAACATCAGCACGGATTCTATCCCAAGCGGTTCGTAGAGAGTAACTTATGCGAATTTACCTCTTTCTGTATCGGAGCCTGGGATGTTGGAGCTCAGACAGAATATGTAATTGGCTCCTTTCTTATCTAACCAAACGACGACATAATGAGAAAATTGGATCAACAGTGTCTACTCCTTTCTCTTCGTGTTTCGGTGTACCACAAGGCAGCAACTTGGGTCCGCTGCTGTTTGTATTATTCTTCAACGACGTAACGATCCGTTTGTCAAACGGTGGAAAACTCATTTATGCGGACGATTTGAAAATATATCTCGTAGTTCGGATTGAAGCTGATTGCTGGCAACTACAAGAATTACTAGATCGATTCACTCATTGGTGCAGGTTGAACTTCCTCAAAGTCAGTCTGCGTAATCTCATACCGGCGGCTCAAAAAGCCTATCATGTACCACTACACAACTGAAGGACAAGAACTTGGGCGCGTTGATGAAGTCAAGGATCTGGGAGTGCTCATGGACCATCAACTCACATTCAAGTTGCATTATTCAGCCATTGTTGACAAAGCCAATCGTCAACTTGGATTTATTTTGAGAATCGCTAAAAATTTTAATGATCCTACATGTCTTCGCGCTCTCTATTGCTCTCTAGCTAGATCAATTCTTGAATTTGTATCAGTGGTTTGGTCACCGTACAAAACTGTGTGGATCTCTAGGATCGAATCGGTGCAACGTAAATTTATTCGCCGTGCACTGCGAAACCTTCCTTGGCGTGATCTTATGAACCTTCCAGCTTACGAGAATTGCTGTACATTACTGGGCATTGAACCATTGGTGAATCGTCGTAAGATTAATCAAGCGGTATTTGGTGCCAAAATCCATGCTGAAATAGATGGTCCTGCCTTGTTGGAGCGTATGAGCAACAATCAATATGCAACTAGCGACTTGAAATTGGTTCACTGTTGTAGAACCCCTTGGTCCGAAGTACACCTTGAAGCCAGCACCTTGTTATACATATTTGCGCCTTTGTTTTGAGTTGCTGTGTTATTTTGACAGAATATTTGAGAGTGTGTTTATGTGAGTTCATTATTAGGGGCGCATTATTAAGCTTGGGACCGAGCTTGGGACCGATATTCTAGTGCTGACTGAGCCAAGAAAAAAATCGTTTTTGTATGGGACCTACTGGTCTTAGAGTTAGTCTATGGTATGAGGATCTATGCTCCAGAACGAGTATTGCGGTCATGACTGCTAATACAACCTACTCCGCGAAACACTCTGTATGGCTCCAATGACCCCGTGAATTCAATAAACCGACGATTTCAATCTGGATATCATGTTTTTGACTTTAATTTATCTACTAATGTTTTTTAAAGAACGCTAAAAATCTTAAAATGTGTTTGGCTAAGTTACAATTAAGTATTTTTTATTGAGACCTTGTTGTGAGATGATTATTATTAAAATAAATAAATAAATAAATAAAAGCAATGTCAAATACACCAATACATTTTTTCCAACAAAAAAAATGGTTGAACAGAGGCAATCTGTGAAGATAATCGATCATTGCAGATTTGGTCTGCAAGACCAAGATTCTGAATGGTAGATGTCTGTGATCATAGAAAAACTTTTTTTCTTTAAAAGTGCCCAAATTGCAATGTATTGCGACTTTAGGACAATTATATTGCCTTTATTAAGCAAAATTTCTTTCAATTCTAAGATAACAAATTTTGGCATATAAACTTTAAATTTTAAAGTATTTACTTTTAGCGTGTAAGGATTTATTTTACAATTTTACATTTTTTTCCATAAAAGTAAAGACAATTTTCTAAAAGTCACCCGTACATCATTTTTTTGTAAGTCGGTTCCTGTTGGATTACGTTGATTTGAGAAAAATGGTTAAACAATTTAAGCCCTTTTCAAATGGTAGTCTACACAAATTTTGAAAAAAAACGCATGCTAAGTTGCTTGAAAAGACATAGTCTACACACCCACAAAGTTTCATTAGATTTTGAGAGGGTACAACCAACCACTGGATGAGTTGGCGTGAAATTCGTTATATATCATTTCACGTCACTACAGTTCACATTTCTCACTTCACCAAGTGACAAACGTCACTTCGACTCTCGGAATAACACTCAATAATATATAAACAGTATAGTCACTAGATTCATAGTTTGGCGGATACAACAACGGGAGCCAATTTGAACTGTAACTTTGCGGAGCCAATCGAGCATATCTCGAGTAATTCATGTTAAGGGCCTGAAAGCCATTTGTAAACAATGACTTTAAACGTTGATTTCTCACGAATCACGAGAATCCTATTATATCCTGCTACTCTATATGGTAGAACTAACATTCTTCTACCAAATGCTACTTTCATTTTACGAGAGTGATTTAAGATTCAATAGAAATCGATATTTAAACTTATTGCTTACAAATGGCTTTTAGGCCCTTGACATGAATTACTCGTGATATGCTCGATTGGCTCCGCCAAGTGACAGTTCAGATTGGCTCCCGTTGTTGTATCCGCCAGACTATGAATCTAGTGACTATAATAGACGGTAGTGTCGATAATGTATAAACAGCCGAACCAATAATAATCTAGTTAGCAGTGAGTTGGCAGCGTGAACAAAACTTCAAGAACAACAAAATGACGTACGATCTGTCGCTTGCCAAGCTGGTTGATTTGGCCATTGGAACTCCGGAGTCCGGAAGTGTCGATCTCACTGTTTTGCACAGCTTGCTACACATAATTGTCCGGAAGCTAGGATGCCAGACGGCAAACGTAGAGCTACTGCCCGAGCATATGAAGAACCTTGGATTGTTCATTGAATCTTCGGAAATCAATCCAACCCTGAGCGTTACGGTTGAACAACGTGAAGAAAACGAGTTGTTTCATGTGTTGCCGTTTGATTCGAACCTTGAAGTAAAGAACGAATCAATCGAAAGGACCAGCAACGCCAATGATTCACCGGATATTCAGCAAAGACTGCAAACATTAGAAAGTATTGTGACAATCTTGCCGAGTGATGAAGAACTGAAGCAGTATCAAACCAGCCGGGAGTCGCTGAAACCTAACGAGCCAGTTGATTTTCTCAACCTAGCTTCACGCCTCGACAAGATTGAAATTTGTTTGGGGAAGCTGACGGCATTGGCCAATGATCTGCTGGTGGAGTTTCGCTGCTTGGAGATTAAAGTTATTCCTTTCTTGGACAGCGGGGACATAACCGTGATGCATACGCAGATTCACAATATGAACAATTTGTTGGTGGAGCATTTTCCGGGTTTCTGCTCCCGGCGTTCCTCAACCGAACCTTATCGTGGCTCGCAACGGCTTTCGATTGACAAGCTGCCAATGGATTTTTACACCAAAGGAGTTCCAACCATAAATGCCCTCGCTAGACGCCCTTCAAGCAATCAAACATATCTCACTCAACAGGAGAAGGACATCGACTGCATCAAAAATGTGCTGAATACATTGATTGAATTACTACCACTTCCGGATGCTCCGAGTGAAATGTTACTCACCCTTTCGGAGTTGTCCTGCGATGAATCACAAGCGGCCATGAAAACAAATTTCCACCAGAAGGCGGCGAGTGCGATAATCAACATACGTTCCGTTCAGCAGGAAATCGACGAATTGTTCTTGCAGAAGGAGGAACAGCTAAATGCCTTAGAAGTGTCACAGAAGTCGGTTGTTGAATCGCACCAGAAAATGCAGGAAACGGTTGATTATATAAAAAGGCGATTCGAAGACATTGAATGCAAATTGGACCAAATTAGCGACAACTGTGTGAGGAATCTGGACGACTATCGAAACTCACTGAAAGGCCCGTTTGAGAAATTGGTCGAAGACGTAGAATACCTAGGAAATAATTTATCGAAGCGAGTATTCGTTTTGGAACGACAGATGGATGACCGTGTGGACTTCGATATGTTTGAAACTCGTGTTTCGATCGATAATTTTGAAAAGGCACTCGCTTCAATCAACCAAACTTTGGACGACGGCAATGGAAAGCTTGAAATTCTGAAAAGCCAACTCAACTCCTTGACCGCTCAACTGTGTGAGAAGCTCAATCGGAAGGAACTGTCGGCCTTGGAGATCAAATTCAACATGAAACTGTCGCTGTTACAAATTCGGCTGAGTAAACTTCAGAAATCGGACGCTGCGGGTACAAAACTGACCGGATCCATCAAGTGTATCTCCTGCGATAACGACGCAACCATGCAAGCAGAGACCAATAAAGTTGTTCCCATGCCGCAAATGTTTCGATCGAAGACGTTCTATCCGAACGAGATGGATGGGGTCACGGAGGTTCGCAAGAATCGCTATTGCGGGGGATTTCGCCCCAGGACAGGTCCGCAGAGAGCATGCACCAAAACCAATATGAAGCGCTTATGTGAAGCTCGGGAGTTGGTGAATCACATCAAGATACAACCGCTGGATTTTGGACAAAACTATGTAGTACCGGATAAGCCGGTGTACAAAGTTCATCAGTAAATTTTTTCATTGTTTTCAATATTAGTACATAAAAACATATTTGCTGTTTGCTGGTATTTGAATGATTTAGAACGGTTCTCAAACAAAACAAATTGAAATCTTTAATAAACCTTTAGGTACTCTCTTCAAACCGGAAATTTATGAACTAGATCTTCTGGAAGATTTTCATTAGGCTACGTGGATCCGGTATGTGGTTTTACCACAGTTTAATTATGGAGTCAATTAATGGGGGTCAATTATAGAACTCGAGTTGATCTGAATTGCGCATTAAAGAAGCCGACCGAATCTGATCTTGTAGGCAACCGAACTCAACAGTTTACTATAGTGTTGATTTTGTTTTCCAAATTTCATTGAAATATTACAACACTCAATAATTCAGGACCGTCAGCAATTTAGCTGTCATTACTAACAGTCGAAGAATAAGTCTTTAAATCTTTCACTCTTGTTTTGGGAATTACGCTACTGTTTTGGTTATTCAGAAATTGTCATTGGGACGCTGTACCGAAGTTGTGATTCAAAGTTTTTTTTTTCGAGGAAGCTGTCGATATCAATTTCAAAGATGATTCAGAATAAAAGTTATCCTATCTAGTTTTTACTAACAAATTTACACGTTACGATACTGAAGCTATTGACAGCATTATTTGTTTAGACATTTAACATTCTAAGGTTTCTGTATAGATATGCAGAAAATTTATGTCATTTCATCGATTTTATTTCGAAGTTCTTTGACTTTCTGGTAAAGCATTTAAGCTTTTTCCTTTGGTTCTAGTGCTCTAAAAGGGAAATTTTTAAGAAGTGAGGATCAAATCCTTGGAAACCAAGGAATTTTAATTCCTAAATGAATTTGTATCCTAGCTCATAGTAGATGGTGTTTACTATATTTTCATATGAGTGTCATGAGGAATGAATCATTATGATCATATGAATGATTTTAGGACTGCTACTTCAGCTCGTAAGTGATTGTCTATTGAATTTCAGGGAAACTCTGTCCTGATCTTCTACAGAAGATAAATAAAAATGCCTAAATTCTAAGAAGTTCTCTCCAGAACTTTTGGCAAATCTCTTCATGAACTTCTTGACAATCACTCCGTATGTTTTCGGAAGTTTACATACATAAGGTAAATTTCTTTTCTGAACTTAGTTACTCTCAAAAGTTCTAATAAGTCCCATCCTGAGCTGTGAAGAATGTTTCTGCAAAGCTTTGGGAAATTTCGCCAAGATTTTTTGGAAATTTTCTCAAATTTGTTAAATCTCCTCAAATAAAGTTTCTTCTTGAACGTTTGAGAGGTTCTCTTGTGAACTTTAGGAAAGTTTTCTCCTTCGAGAAAGTCTGTTCCTAAATATCTGGGAAATTACTGCTTGAACTAGTAAGAAGTACCCCCTTTATTTCTGGAAAGCTTCTTCCTGGTTTCCTCAAAAGCATCTACGTGAATTTTTAGGAAAACCTTATTCTGAAATTTTGGAATGTTCGATTCTGAACTTCAGGAAAGCACTCTAGCACTTCTTGGTAGTTCCAACTTAACTTTTGGGAAGTTCCGGAAGTCCTCTCCTGAAAGCATGGAATTTTTGAGAGATTCCTGAGCGTATTTCTTCTTAACTTCTGATAAATCCTAAACAATCCTAAACTCCGAGGAAAATTTTATCGAAATTTTGGAGAAATCCTCTCCAGAATTTCAAGGAAGATTCCCTTACATATGTAGGAAGTTTCTTCTTTTCCTGAACTTCGGGCTAGTTTGTTCCCAAAATTCTGAGAAATTCCTGCTCAAACTACTAGAAAGTACCCCCTTTGCTTCTGGAATATTTTTTCTGTGCTTTTGAGAGGTTCTTTCCTGAACTTTGAAAAATCCTCATTCTGAAATTTAGAAATATTCTCTTCTGAACTTCGGGAAAACTTTCTAGCTCTTCTGGAAAGTTCCAACTAAACTTTTAGAAAGTTTATACCGGAATCTCTGGAAAATTCTTTCTTGAACATCAAAGAAGTTCTCTCTTGAACTTCTAGGAGGTATCTTTCTGAGCGTTGTGGAAGTTTTTTTTTCCTATTTTTTTGGAAAAAGATAGTTTCTTCCTGAACTCTGGGGAATTTTTTTTTAAACTTCTGCACCTTGAAATTTTGGAAAGAACTCCAGATCCTCTAAAACGATCCAAAGTTCTAAGAAGCTCTCTTTTTTTAACGTTTTCCTGAAGCTATAAGAAGTTTTCTCCTGATTTTCGATTTCTCTCTTGAAATTCTAAGATATATAGTCTACTTTATATACATCTATGGTGTTTGGTCCTGATTTTCTTGGGATATTTAAGCTTGAACTACTAACGAGTGCTTGTACTTCTGAGAAGTTTTTGCATGACCTTTGGAGAAGTTTTATTTTTCGAAGAAGATCTGAATTTCTAGAAAGTACCTACATAAGGCTCTGGGAAGTCTCCTTCCGATGTTTCTTGGGCGTACCCAAAATTTTGGGTTTATTTTTCTAAACTCCTAGGAATCAAGGACTACTTTCATTAACCATTTAACTCGAGGGTAAATTTCCAAATTCCAAGTCAAAATTTACTGAATTTATGCGTTAGAAGTACTTTAGGAACAAATCAGAGCTCTAAGGTTTATTGCAATTGCTCATCACTTTTATTGTTGTTCTGAGTCTCAATGTGGCTTAAAGGCCAATGTTAGAATCACTAAAGTAATAGTATTTAAAGGAAAAAATCAAATTTACTTCTTGATATTACGACCCAAGGCGCACATTGGTGGTCCAGATAAGTCGAGCTCATGGTCAATTTCCTACCACTTCTGCTCAGCATTAGTTTTGCTGGCTCCACGCCACAAAAGCCTCTGGCGATGTCCAAATTAATTTTTATCAGTTGAACCATTCGAACTTACGGTAATTTGTTAGGTTTTTAATAGGATAAAACTTTTTTTTCCCACAAGTAAATTGTTTTTCTTTCAATGGAATTACGAAAAAATAATGTTTTAGTGTATTTCTTACCCTGCTCAACCAATTACCACTAACCGATGAACCGATGCGTATCAAAACAAACTCTTACTCGACAAAATGTGACAAATCAGTAACTAGTTTCCTAGTGGTCGATTGAGTCGACCAACTCGACAAAATTTCGTCGATCTCGGCATCTGTAATTGCAAAATACAGCTGTCGATCACAGTGACAGTCAACTCAACTTCTATAATTGGTCTGATGGTAATCGAGTCGATCGTCACTATACTCGACAATGTCATGTCTATTTAGGTATTGGTCAACTCAATCGACCACTAGGAAACTAGCTACTGATTTGTCACATTTTTTCGAAAAAGAGAAACCAAGAACATGATCAGCAGTGATGGAATCACACTCTGCTTTCTGTTAATTTCTACGGTCGTAGTACGTATATTTAAAGGTACTGAAATAGGCGTTATACTGGTAGATATAGCCGCAACTCACTTTTAGCCGAAACTTAGAACAATCTTCAAATGCCTGATATCAGATAATTTAGGGAAAAGTCAAAAAGTGCACTTTTGCTTTGCTTGACAATTCTTTCATTGTTGTTTATTCTCTAATTGTCATTGAACTAACATGAAATATACTCATACTGTTGTTAGCTCCATTATCGAAATAAGTGGGTGAGTGTTTTGATCCTGGTTGTGAGCAACTAATAATATGTCCTATAGTATCAGGTGCAGAAAATTCTATTTAAATGTGCGTTCCATACGATTGCTATGACACAAGAACTAACTCTAACAACATATTACTCAAGTTGGGATCAGATCTTTCGAATTGAAGAAAGGTCTTCGAAAAGCGTTACTTGAGACAGGCGCTGACAAAGAATTAAATGCTTAGCTTTTAAAGTAGGACGCAGAGGGTTCGCCTAAGGTGACGAGTAGCGAAGGAATAATTCATCTCTATATCGGTTGCTTCAATAGTCTCTTGAATTAAAGTCATCAAAAATACCCCAGACTCACAACTTAAACAATCGTGACAGTATATTAACCGACTTTAGGGTCTTTTTTTGCAGTAGTTTTTTACTGGTCCAAAACGTCTAGCCACCCACCATAACCTATCCTTGTTCCTTCCCATGGTCTGAATAAACTAGTTCGACTTCATCCTTTCTCCATCATAACGCTGCAAAATGAAATGAAAATGAGAAGTATAGAAAAAAAACTACCCAGCATTTAGGGCACATCTAAGAAAGTTCAGAAGGAGACTTCCCAGAGCTTCAGGAAGATACTTTCTAAAAGTTCAGAAAGAAACTTGCCCGAGCACTTCTTAGCAGTTCAAGCAGGAATTCAGAACCAGAGATCGAGGAAGTTCAAAATTTTTCAGGAAGACTTCAGAAAGAAGTTTAGTAAAGATGACTTCTTAGAAGTTTGGAAATTTACAGAGAGAACTTCTCTGAAGTTTAGGAAAGAGCTGCCCAGAACTGAAAGAACTGCCTCGGAACAAACTTCTTAAAAGTTTAGCTGAAGGTTACACTTTTTCTCCTCTAGCGGCTTTTAGAAATGTCTAGTAAACACTCAGTGAATATTCACGAATGAATATGGAACGGGCGACCCCGGCATAGTGGTTAACATCTTTACCTCGTCCGCCAAAGTTACGAGCTCGAATCTCACCCCCGGACAAGTTGCGAAAATACCTAAAAGGTATTTGAGTGAGGACGACGGGAGCTTAGGATCACTTAGACTCTACTAAAGTTTTCACAAAGTGTAGGAGTTCCCAGAAGATCAGGTAGATACTTCTGAGAAAAACAGGAAGGTTTTTTTTAGGAGTGTAGGTTGTACTTCGGAAAAGGTCAAGCAGGAATCTCACAGAAACTCAGGAACGAACTTCCCCAAAGTTCGTTTTTTTCTCAGCTGCAGTTGTTACCCGACGTAACCAGTGATCCGAGATACACAAACTCATCCACCACCTAGTAATCATGTTCGTCGATTGTCACAGATCTCGCATAGCTCTACCATGGTTGGTTCCTCCTGCCAACAGGTAATTAGTCTTCAACACATTCATCTTCAATCCAACCTTTTTCCGCTTAACGTTTCAGCTTGGTGTACTGATCAGCTACCACCTGATCAGCTACCTAAAGGTTCTTGTCTATAATCTTCCATAGCTCTTCACGACCAATAGTATCTTATGCGGCCTTGACGTCGATGAATAGGTGGTGTGTAGGGACTTGATATTCGTGACACTTTTGAAGGATCTGCCGCAACGTAAAGATTTGGTTAGTTGTCGATCTACCGTTCACAAAATTGGCTTGATAACCTCCCACAAATTTGCTTGCTAGCGGTGATAGACGACGGAAGATATTCTGGGACAGCACCTTGTAGGCCGCGTGGAGAATAGTTATCGCTCGATAGTTCTCACATTCTAAGTTGTTACCCTTTTGTATATTGGGTATATAACTACCTCATTCCACCCCTCCGATAGCTGTTCTGTATCCTAACTATCAGCCTGCCCTGTTATTCTCAATCTGTTTGATAGCAATCATATTTCCACTTATCGTGGGAGTTGGCACGTCACCCTCGTCCACCATACCGATGAAGCCATTCCTCCTGCTGTCTTGGTATTCCGCCTCTTCAAGTGTTCATCGTAGTGCTGTAGTGTCAATCGGGTTTAGAAGAGAAGAATGCAGCGTGGCGTTGATGCTGCAGCAGGCAACTCGTCAAAATGAAGAGCGATACAGACAGAAGCGAATACAGCAATCTTCCAGGATAACAAGCGGCATTTGAAGGAGTAAGAGTACGAAGAAATTTTACAAGAAGCTCTATGAATCCCGTAAAGGCTTCGTGCCGCGAGCCGAAATGTGTCGGGATAGAGATGAATGTATCTTGACGGATGAACGTGAGGTTATTGAAAGGTGGAAGCAGCACCTCGCATCTACTAAGAAGTTGTGAACCCAGTAAACACAAAATCTTATATGATAGCGTATAAAAGTACAAAGTGGAGGTAATATACGTACATGCGTCCTTTCGACTTCATATAAAATGTACATATATCGCCTCCACTTTGCACGCTTATCCTCTATCATATACGATCCTGTGTTTGTTGGGAATAGTCCAGAGAACAATTCGTGGGAACAAGCAATGCTTGAGAAATTGTAATCGATGGAGGAGAACAACGTATGGGAGCTTACAACGTTACCGGCTGGTATGGAAACCATTGGATGTTACTGGATTTTCAAAGAGAAACCGTACAAGAATGGACAGGTTATATATTACAAGGCAAGGCTTGTAGTGCAAGGTTTTACTCAGAAATACGGAGTCGACTACAATAAAGCTTTTGCTCTTGTGGTGAAACAAATAACGTTCCGGACTCTATTCTAAGAAATATCTGGTTTGGCAAGCCATCTGTACCTGTGGCTTGAAAAGCAGCATTTTCATAGCTTCCGGGACTGTCAATCAAGGAATTTACGTGAAAGAGTGTTTGAATAAACGTCTGCTGCCTTTCCTGAAGAAACACGGTTGTTCCGTACTGTTTTGGCCGGATTTGGCATCTTGCCATTACGGTAAAAAGGCCATGGAGTGGTACGCCGCCAACAACGTGCAGGTGGTTCCCAAGGACAAGAACCCTCCCAACACGCCAGAGCTCCGCCCAATTGAGAAATACTGGGCTATTGTCAAGCGGAACCTAAAGAAGACCAAAAAAACTGCTAAGGACGAGCAGCAGTTCAAGGCAAACTGGCTTTCTGCGGCGAAGAAGGTGGACAAGGTGGCTGTACAAAATCTGATGGCAGGGGTCAAGCGGAAGGCCCGGCAATTCGGATTTGGAAAAGCGGAAGCCTAACTGAATATTTTTCCTGAATTTTATACTAATTGAACTTGAAAAAGAAATTTAATTTGATTTTTTAAATAAACGATTTCACCGATTTACACGCGTTTTCCCTTGACCAAATTTTGACCGTATCACTCTTTATGTTGCTAGCCAGAAGAGTCTTCTCAGCAAGCATGCAGATGTCAAGGCAGCCCCAAGAAACACATTGCTGTCATGATTGATTACAGCTACTTGATTGTGACTTGCTTGAGTCACATTGAAATTATTTTAACCTGTTTGAATCAAGTGTGCAGCTAGGGGAGACCTTCAAGATTCTGTAAACATGCGATTACCTCCCGGAACCACGGCGAATGACGAAAATGTGGTTTGTGGTCTTCAAAAAGGATTATACGGATTGAAGCAAGCCCTTCCTTATCTGGAACCACAAACTTAATAAAACACCCATGCGAATGTGTTTCAAGCCATCGAAGAACGACTGTTGCCTCTACGTCAGAAGGAGCAAAGGTGAGATCGCCTAAATTTAAGTCTACGTCGACGTGGCTTACGAGGACATCATCAAGCACCTGAACCATTTCACGAGAACCTATGTCCAGAAACAGCTGACAAGATTTGGTCTGGAAAATGCGAAGTCGTCCACGATCCCCATTGCATTCTGAACACCTACATCCAAAGGAGGATATCCCGCTGCCAAGTGACCAACAGTTTTAAAGCACATGCAGTCGACCTGATATTGCAGCAGCAAAATTCAGATGCCCATCACAGGCTGATTGGGTAGAGTTGAAGCATAGCCTGCGGTACCTTAAAGGTACCATCGACCAGGAGTTGATTCTAGGAGCAGATTCCATGCAATTCGAGGTTTTCGTAGACGCTGACTGGGCAGGTGACACGAGGGACTGGAAGTCAACTACAGGCTACTTAATCCGGTATGCAGGTGGATTGATTGGATGGTGTTCCAGGAAGCGAGAATGCGTGACAATGAGCAGTTCAGAAGCCAAATATGTAGCTATAACAGGGAGCTGTAAAGAGTTATGCTGGGAATGGCGCCTACTCGAAGATCTTGGAATCCAAGTTTTTCTGTCATCAAGTTAAGACGTATTTTCAAGTAGTAGTAAATTCGATCTACGGCCATTACATTATTTAAGATGAAGGATCTCCGAAGAATAATGAGAAACGAAAGTAAAGATGTCGTTCCTACTGCAACAATCATCCTTAGAATCGAGGGAGTTGTATTGTCACAGAGCGTGATTTTTAGGTGGATAAGGGCGCGCACTCGTCCCTACTACCCCACGCCAGTGCTTTGCTACGGGTGCGCTGACTATAGAGCTCCCAGAAAACAATGCTCTGCGAAGAATCTGGTGTGTGATGTCTGCTGTGGGAACCACGCAAACACTCATGAAATGCGGTACTAGGATAGACCCTACTGCCGAACAGTAAGAGTGATATGCATCCGGTTCCAAGCAAGAAATATCCGATCTACCTGAAGGAGATGGACATCCAACACATCATGGTTGATCAAGGCATTGGACATCCAGTCACTACAAGGCTCACCCCTGCACAAAGACGCAATAACTAATACCAAATTCGACACGCTCCTTGTCGAAAAGGATCAAACGCCGTGTAAACTCCAGGCAAAGCAGACATTCTGCGCTTTACTCCAGCCAAGACCGAAGGGAAAGTTCAAAAGAGACAGTGGGGAAATCTTGCTAAAAAAGGAAAAGGAAAGACAAAACAATCTGGCACAGGGAACAACAACATACGTTATCTTCGATGAACATGCAAGCAACGCCAAGCTAAAACTTTCATCAGACAATCTAACAGGCTCTCATCCGATGGAAGAACTCTAATAAACCTCCGACAAGCGAAGTTCGCTCTCATTAAGCGACCATAACACAAATGTCGACCAAAACACCATTAAAGGGCGAACACGAAATTATTGCGACACATTCAACAGGGCATAACTTTTTTACCATTGGGTAAAAATCGACCAAATTTTGCACACTTTCTCATTGATGTGTATTGTTTACATGCTGTCAAACACGAAGTCGTGTTTTTCGATTCAACGAAAATGGAGGTGAACCAACGCGAGTGGAGAAAACAAATTCTTTCCAAACACCTGGAATTTCCTGACCTGTCTTGTCCTGCAGTTGGGAAAAATGTTGAACATTCACCATTCAACCGTCTCCAGAGTGTTGAAGCGGTTCCAGGAGCGGTTGACGTTGGACCACGGCAAAGGAGCTGGAAGAAAACCGGAACCGGAGAACAAAAAGACGGAGGAAAAGGTGAAGCGGATGATTAAAGCAAATCCCAACGTCTCAAGCCATGATTTGGCTAAAAAGATCGGCATGTCGCAGAGCTACGTCCAGAATGCAAAGAAGAGAGCTGGACTACATAAATACTAGGTACAGAACTTCCCAAACCGCGTTGAGCGGCAACAATCGACGGCTAAAACTCGGGCACGGAAGCTCTAGGAGAAGAGGCTGACAAAATATGGCTGCTGTGTGACGGACGACGAAACCTATATAAAAGCCGATTTTAAGCAAATTCCGGGGTTGGAGTTTTTCACCGGCAAGAGCAAGTTCTATGTGGACGACAAATTTAAGAAGAAGAAAATGTCGAAGTTCGTTTCCAAATATCTCATTTGGCAGGCCATCTACTCTTGCGGACTGAGGAGTGAGCCTTTTGTGACAAAGGGCACAGTAAATGGCGAGATCTACAAATCTGAGTGCCTCGACGAAGCTCCGCCAATAGTTTTGGCCATATTTGGCATCATGCCACTATTCCAAAAATGTCCTGGAGTGGTATGAGGCCAATTCTGTCCATTTTGTTCCAAAGGACATGAATCCGCCAAACTGTCCGGAGCTGCACCCGGTGGAGCAGTAGTGGGCAATGATGAAGCGGGAACTTCGGAAGAGCAAGAAGACAGTCAAAGATGAGAAGGACATGTTAAGAAAATGGAAAAAAAACTGAGAAACTGGTACCGGATGACACTGTAAAGACTTTGATGGAGGGCATCAAGCGAAAATGCGTTCAATTTTACACTCAAGGCTCCATCAATTAACTTTTCTTTTGATTTTTGAAGTAAATATATGTATAAAACTACCCTAAAATTTTGGTTTGATTCTAAACATTATAACAAAATTGGCATGACATTTTCGGTGTCGCAATAATTTCGTGTTCGCCCTTTTAAGGCTTCTAAAGAAGCCAAGGTGGACCACCATATTAAGCGAGTTAGAGAGGACAACACACATACCAAAAAAAATGATATTGACAACAACAACGCAAGCACAACACAAAAAACAAGCACGGAAGAAACTGCCTTGGGTAGTCGGGGCCCGTTAAGTACGGAAGTCTCTGGAGAACTGGAACTGGCAAACCACTCTCGGCACCTGTTGGCTAATAACGAGACGGGCAAGTGGGTTTCACTCCTGTATCTCTTGCAGGATACCGAGGGAGTCAAGGCCAAGATCAAGTTTAACGATACGGATGGGTGCTGCCCCCGTATTCCTCACAGTACGACGCTGGAACCAAGCTCCCGAACGTATCCCCGCACAGCCGGAGTCCCTCTAGTCTAGGCGTTTTGGACCAACCGGAAATAAGGACTAATCTCTTACGATTATTGGCCCGGTGATAAAAATCCTGAAGTCATTGCTTGACAATCGGAGAGAATAGCAGCACGAGGAGCCATTCGCATTAATGCCAGAACATGCGTGAATAAGTACGACTTGGTAGCCATCAAATGCCAGCCTCCGGCTCTTCGCTGGCATTGTCCTATTTTACAGTGGCTCTATTACCTTTACCGGTAGCGGGGTCCTTGCAGTGGAGTCCTGTTGAATCCACCACACAACCGACACAGACATCTAGCATCTCATCTGACGATACAGCCAACAGACCACAACAAATCCACCGAAACCTTAAGACCAGAAATAGCCCCAGACCGCTACCTGCCAACATCAACTGGTTGCCGATCCAGTGGAGTATCAACGGTTACATGCATAACCTTCTGCACTTGGATATCCTGGTACGTGATTAGAATCCAAGTCTATAGGGAAACCGTCAAAAAGTGGAAATTCTGTGGATATTATTGTGCTCACCTACCTGCCATTCGTACGAGTAGGAGCGAAGCACAGACACAGCAGTGTCTGTATGATTAAAGTCACTAATGGTAGTCACCATTGTCTCCATCTACATCCTATGCAGAAAAGCGCTTAGTTTCAGGAACCTTCTGGATAAATTTTTCGAGTTCCTGGAAGATGTCAATCAACACCACTGAGACGGGGGGAGACATTAATCCAGCCAGTGAGTTATCGACTTAAATGAAATTGCGGAGAACCGAAATTAAATTCTTCTAAATAACGGATCGACGGCTTTCACTTTCACGGCCACAAAAGATAAAGCTGCCCTACGAAAAAGATCACAAACCAACGGAGGTCACCATCGAAGTCGAAAAAGGAGAAAGCTAACGTTGCTAGTGGAATTTGGGCCGAAGTAACATTCGTGACGCAGTCGAATGGTGATGCCAAAGATGACGGTAGGAATTTATACTAGTTCCGTTGGATCCTCCATTCAGGCGCATCCGAGCATATGGTCCTTACAGCAGACTGCCTCCGTAACATGGTAAAGCTGGACAAACCGGTTTCTCTTGTTCGCCTCCGGTAAGGTAGTGTATAGATATCACTTTGGGATGATCAATATGATGTCACTGTTGGAGCGCAGCGAATCAACAGCGAGGTGAATGACATACTATATATGCCGGAATTGCAGTACAACCTATTTTCCATTCGACGAATCGGCAAGCTTGAAATGCGCGTGACGTTCAGCAGATGGTCAGGTGGTTGCAACTGGGAAGTTGTCCAGCAAGCTATACGTGCTTAAAGCGATCGTGAAGCGCGAACCAGTTAATGAAGCGTTGGTGGCTGCGATACCGGTGAACAAGTACGAGCTGTGGCATCGAAGGTTGGCCCACATTGAGATGAGTGGTTTGAAGACATTAGTTCACAATGTCAATGGTCAACGGGATGGCACTGACGAAAGGAGCTTTTCAAATCAACGAAGTATGTGAACCTTGTGTTCTTGGAAAGCCTGCAAGACAGCCTTTTGGAGATGCTCCTGTTCCGAGATCAACCAAACCGCTGGAGCTAGTGCATAGCGACTTGTGTGGATCCATGACGCCGACAACCTGGAATGGTAAAAGATATTTCATGGACGACTCATTTTAGTATAGTGTACAACCTTACGTCGAAAAAAAAGGTGCTGGATGCCTTCAAAAAGTATATAAGTATGGCGAAGGGCTATTTCGACAGCCAAATTCGTCGCCTTATGTGTGATAACGGCGGAGAATACGTTGGCAATAAATTCCAGCAATACTGCCGGGACCTACTGCCGGGACCGTGGAATAATAGTGGAGTATATGGTTCTATACACGCCACAGCAGAACGGTGTGAGTGAACGCTTGAACAGACCGATCCTGGATAAAAGAAGGGCAATGAACTTTGGTCCAAAGCAGTCCAAACAGCAGTGTACATCATCAATTGGAGTCCGACAGTAGCGTTGAATAGCAAGAGGCCGTACAAGATATAATATGGACACAAGCCAGACATGTCTGAACTCCGCACCTGGTGGAGCAAGGCCTATAGCTTCAATCCCAAGGAGAAGTGATCCAAACTAGATGCACTTAGCCAGGTATGTTACTTCGTAGACTCCGGTATAAAGGGATACCAAATGTGGGACAGCTGAAAGCAGAAGGTGTACCTCACAACGTGATGTGAATGTAAACAAATCAAGATATGGATCAATCAACGCAGAACCAGTGAAGAATGACAATGGCGAAGCTCAACTGATTTGTGTTCGACCGGAAGAACGAGCAGTGGTTTCAGATGAACCGCAAGTTGCTATCGAGCAAGAGAACGATGTTGAAGATCAACAGATTCATGACCAAGACGTCAACAATGAAGGATTAGTGTCGCTGGCAGCCTTCTGCAAGGATGACCGACTATTCATGCCTAGCATATGCGTTAAACGCTGAAAACTACGTGCAGAATCTACAGGATACCGTTGAAGAAATAAAGTCGAGGAAGGACTGGCCACGATGGCATAAAGCCATTGAAGACGAGCTGAAATCAGTAGCTTACAACTTCACATGGGACTTGGTCGATCTGCCGGAGGAACGAAAGCCGGTGGAATGCAAATGGGTGTTCAAGCTGTAGATGATGTTGATGTAGATGGTGGCCAAAGGATTCACCCAACGGTACGGGTACGACTACACGGAAACCTACGGCCCAGTAGTCTACGGTTTGAATGATGCTTGGGTCGGCAAACCAAGAGAATATGCTGATCCACCAGATGGAAGTGCGGACGGCGATCTTGAACGGCAATTTCTCGGAGGAAATCTATATGCGCCAACCTGGTGGATTTGAGGAGGGGAACCAAGTCTGCAAGCTCAACAAATCCATCTACGGTTTGAAGCAAGCTGAATCATCGATTTCAAAATACAATGGACACGATGGGTTTCCGCAGATGTGAGAGCGACAGTTGCCTGTACGTCCGTGAGCGTGGTGATCAGAAGGCATTTCTGCTACGTGGATGCTACGTGGATGACATCCTTGTTGTGTCTCGTTCCCTCAGCGTGATTGACGCCATCAAGAAGTTGCTGAAGTCGAAGTTTTCGATGCATGACATAGGTGAGGCAACGATGTTCCTTGGGTTAAAGATCAAGCATGAAATGCTGCTGGGATGAATAACGTTGAGCAATGAACACTACAAGAAATCAGTTTTGAAGAGATTCGGAATGGCGCACTGCAAGCCTGTAGCAACTCCGTTGAAAGCGGACCTTCGGAAGAACGAGAAGAAGGAGAAAATGGACTAGCCGTACAGGGAACTGATAGGATGCCTCACCTATTTAATCGTTACGTCCGGACCGGATCTCAGTGCCTCACTAAACTACTTCAGCCAGTTCCAAAGCAATCCTGGAGAAGGGGGATACAAATTGGGTACAAGCCAAGAGCATTTTAAGGTACTTTCAGGGGACGGCTGATTTTTGGATCGATGAACAACCGTTCCAAATCGACAAGTGATCAGTTTTGCGGATGCAAACTAGGCAACGACTATCAACGATAGGCGTTCGACTTTGGGGATCCTGTTCAAGCCGTAGGGAGCCACAGTTTGCTGGAGTACAAGAAAGCAGAGCACCGCGACTTTGTCATCGGCTGAGACTATTTGGATTGGAAAGGTCTTGTCTGAACTGCGAGACCTCGAAGCAAAACCACCACTACTCTACGAGGACAATCAATCCACCATAGCTATGAAGGAATCTGCTGGGCCTTCGAAACGACTGAAGCACATTGATGTCAAACCTCATTTTGTAAGTGAGTGTTTGTCCGTTATATTAATTAAAAGTTCTGTATATCCCAACAGGGCCCACCCTTAGGTCAGTAGTTTCGAATATTTCGTTAATGAAAATTTATTGACTCCCTGGGCATAGGGTACGATTGTACTTCCTACACAACCATACTCATGCAAAAATGGTACCTGGAATCGAAAACTCTCAATTAATAACTGTGGAAGTGCATTTAGAACACTTAGTTGAGAGAACGCAACAAGCTACTAGTGAAAGCAATTCTTGAAACGCTAAGAAAGAAGAAGAAAGTATATACCAACAAGTGAACAACAAGCTGACCTACTAACTAAACGTTTGCCAACGGCACCTTTCCAGATGCACTGTAGAAGTATTGGGATCCATGAACAACATAATAAACCACGACATGTTTGAGGAGGGCTGTTAACGATGAAGCAACCCAATCGTAGTAGCTTTAAGATGTTTGGTATAGAAATAAACTTATTACAAGTAAACCGTCAATTGGGCAGGACGTCTTCTCTTAACTATACTATACGTTTACCGATCCATTTTTAGCGATGTCAATCCACTAAAAACTGTAATTCACGTATTCAATATCCCTACAAGGTATAACTAATTTCTCTCTCAGTGTTATCGATTATAAGACCTAAGTTTCAATAAAGTAAAGATGATGTCCGAAGGGACTTCCCCTGTTTCGAATTAATCATCTATTTGTCCCCCATCGCCAAGAGAGAGAGAATCACTCAACAACAACACTCAACCTACCTAATTACCTTCTCATTACCCGTCCATAAACCACCGAAACACACCATCGCTGAGTGGAGAGCCTAATGAGAGTCAACCACATCGATGAAAAGCTAAATTAATTGGCATCTTGACCCTCGATCCCAACCACACTCAGCCCGGTCACTGCACAGCAAGTGCCACCAAAGCGAGCCTCGCCAACATGCCAACTCCAGCTCGATAGCCACCCGCACCCGTCTGCACTTAAACACCCAACCCACCAACGTCGTCTTTCACGCTGTGATTTTCCCTACCACTTCCAAAGAAATCAGAACAGCTCATGGGGCCACTGATTTCGGAATCACACCGACGACGTCGACGCAGACGGCCCGAGGAATTCCGGGAAAACATAAAGCCAAAGAGGCTCGAGAAAATTAGATTTGATCCGATTGCCTACCACGAAGTTTTCCTCGGGAGGTGTCACACAAGTGCGATAGGTATTTTCTTATTTTCCTGGCGGTGCGTGGGGTCACGATCCTGGGCTCATCATCATCAAGGAGACGGCGGAGAACTTAATGCGGTCAGAATACGCATGCAGAGGCAAACAGAGCGGCCGGGGGGAGCACGTGATTGCTATCTGCTCCCAAACATCGAATGTCGAATGCGTAAACGGAAATTGAAAATTTATTGATTTAGCTGTCACGACCTTGTCCCCCGAGGGGGATGCGACCTGTTTGAATGGATTTTGGATTTGAGGGGGGATGGTTTGGTAGGGATTGATTTTTTGCAAATATATTCAATTGTTGTAGGGAGGGATGATTATCTGTGGGTAACGATTGTATTCATTTTGACAATTTGTTATTATTGGCGGTGAAGTCGTTTAAGAAGATGGCTTTGAAACTTGAATTGAATTACGTTTTAGTTGATCACTCTACGCTTTTGCATTCCTTTAAACTTGGATTCCTTGATAACGATTAGTCAACAACACAAGGCAAAGATTTATTCCATTGACAACTACCTTCAAACAAATTCTCGTATTGAACCGCACTGTGGTGAGGGGTGTGAGC
Source organism: Aedes japonicus (assembly GCA_034211315.2). NCBI lineage: Eukaryota > Metazoa > Arthropoda > Insecta > Diptera > Culicidae > Aedes > Aedes japonicus. Next base: position 44,925 of record JASCZW010007481.1, on the reverse strand, counting down.
CATTCAAGAGCTCCTCCCAATAGGTGTGATAAACTGGCATATAAAGAGACTAAACAAATATTCATTCATAACACAATAATGGCCGACGCTGGCTGCTGTTGTTGCTGTTAGATCAAATGGCTACTGGGTGAAACGGTCAAAAATTGGTCAAGCATGATTTAGTGCACTCTGATCGACTTATTATAGAAATGATCAATCTTTATTTCTTTTTGAAGTTCGTGGTCTACAAAACAAAGGAAACTTGATGTAGAAGGAGATGTTCGCTCATCACCATGAGGCACCGAGAGTGAACAACAATGTTTTTGGCTAGAATTAAAGATATGAAGAGAAAGTTTTGATAGCTCCGCAAGTGTGCGGCAGGCTTGGAAATTTAACAGATGTTTTTATGAAAATTGAGCGAAAAGGGCATGTGTACAGTGGTACTCGAACCAACGACAACGAGGAAACTTGTTTGACTATGCTTTTGATTTTCCAAATGCAAACTATTGGACTTAACGTTTTACATCATCCATCAAGTTTTGTACTGCTGTTGTATCCACCTTACCTCTGCTGAACGCCAATTTGCCTTGAACTGATGTTCACTTTCAATTGATTTTTGAGTTCTCTTGAGGTTTTTCTTTGCGATTGCCCAATATTTTTTCAATTCGGCGCAGTTTCGGTGAGTTTGGAGAGCTTTTCTCCTTGGGTACGATTTGCACAATATTGGCAGTATATCATTTATGAGCCAATTTTTCCGTAGTGACAAGAAGCGAGGTCTGGCCAAAACAGCACGGAACTACTATATTTCTCGAGCACTTTTTCAAAACGACGTAAGTCACAAAATGTAAACAAACGCATTATTCATGGCATGTTTTCTAAAAATCATGTACATATGCCCATATTTATTGAACTTTTTGATAGATTATTTCTGAATGTTTTTATTAACTTTTTGCAAAACGGTGTAAAATCACTTTTGCATTTTTGGGCATAATGTAGATACGTCACTTGTGTTGAAATGTTAGTTCCAAATCATTGTTATACCGTTTGAATGCCCGTTAGCGACGCGTTTGTAAAAGTCTTTATACTACAAGGTTACAAATTTAGATTATTTCTAGTAAAAAAATGATTTTTTTTAGCAAAGATATTTCTACAACGTTTTGTTGCAGAAAAAAATAATACGTCGTTATGATAAGTTCAACGTATCTGTGTGAAATATGACAACTTGACGAAACATTTCGACGTATCAACATTGTCATTCGCAGACTGACTTATCATTTTGACGCAAGTACCATGCCAAATGACTTATCAAAATGACGTTTTATCTTTTTCTATTGCAGACCGTTGTAAGAAACAGTTTTCTAAATGAAACTTGAATTTTCACTCCTGGTGTAATTTCTAAGCACAGTGATGTAATATCTTTGACCAATGTGTCATTCAGTGGAATTTAATTTGGATAAACATGTCCGGTTTTCAAATAGGAATAAAAATAAACTCAAAAATGTTCAATGTTGATTTTCTAATTTTCGTCCAAGTGTTACTTACGTCCATTTGAAAAAGTACTCGAGATTTCTTCAAGAAAGGCAATGAGCGTTTTTGCTAGAAAAAATTATGAAAAAGTTCATCCGAAGTGGCGATTTGAAGGAACTCACTGTTATTATGGTTGCCACGGTACCATCACGCCATCGAAAAAGTGACGCAAACCGTAGCTTTTCTGAGGGCTACTACGATTTTCACGTCACTGTCACTTCCACCTCATGGAGTTCATTTTTGATCATGGTGATACCAGTAATAGTATAACAAAAGTGAAGTGATGTGTAAGTGAAGTGGTTGAAACTGGGAACACTGTATGTGACGGTACAGTAAGGGTGGACGCAAGTTGTCAACGAAGCTGTCAATAAGACTGTCAAGGTGACAAACACGAGGGAGCAGAAGGAAGATAGAGGAAAAAAGAAGAAAGGTTATTATACTGTGTGAAGTGAATTAGGATTGAAAAAAATTGGAATTGGAAATTCTAATTAACTGATTTGTGCGAACTATCTAAAAATTGATTTACATATTCGCCATGCAATCGCTTTCCAACATGCACGAAGACCAAACACCCCACAATGCTCAGACGCTCGACGAGGATCGGTCAGATTGCGTGAGGTGTAACCGCTCCAACAGGGCGGAAAATAGGGTGCAGTGTGACAATTGTCAAACTTGGTGGCACTTTTCGTGTGCTAGTGTATCGAATTCGATTGAGCACCGTCCGTGGTCTTGCCCACAGTGCCAAGCGGATGACTTCACTAGTAATGTGTCAGCAACTCGTGCATCTCGTTTATCCGGCAGATCAGCGAAGTCCGTCAGGTTGATTTTGCAACTGGAAAAGTTGGAAGAGCTGCAAACCATCCAGAAGAAGTTTGTATCCCAGATAGAGTTGGGCGATTACAGTGATAGTATCCGGAGTAAGCGCAGTATATATAGTAAGAAGTCAAACCACGCCAAGGTAATGAAATGGGTTAGTAAATGTGCAGAGCAGATAAGGTCTGTGTCCGCAATAATCCGGACACCTCAAAACATGAATAAAACATAAATTTCGCATTATATATCCGTCGTAGTTGTTTATTTCAGATTCATGGGATGTGTTATAAAAATTCGCGAAGACAAAACATAGTTATTCGGTATTTGCATAACATTTTCGAACTTTGCGCTTAACTTCGTCCATTAGGGTTTGTACAGACTCTTCAGAAACCAGAGAAGCCGTCTTTGTCCAAACTTGCAGGAAGTGTTTAATTTCTTTGATTTCTTGCTTATTTCCAGAAAGCTTCCACTGCATCAGAGCCCAATATCTCTCGATTGGTAGTAGCTCTGGGCAATTTTGTGGGTTTGAGGTTTTTGGTACAATGTTCACTTGATTTGTTTGGTACCACTCCATCACAGTTTAAGCATGGTGGCAAGATGCCAAATCGGGCCAGAACAAAAGTTTTTCTTTGCGACTTTTGATGAAGGCTAGCAATCGCTTCTGCAGACACTCTTTCTGATAGATCTCCTTGTTGATTGTGCCTGTAGTGACGAAAGATTTACTCTTTTTGCCACACGTGCAAATTGCTTGCCACACAAGGTATTTTTTGGGAAACTTCGATGCTTTCTTTGTTTTGAAAATTTCAGCTGTAGCATTTCTGGCCATAGCTGAATAAAAAGCCAGCCCTGCAAGCTGCTTGAAATCCTCCAGGATATAAGTGTCATCGTCCATAACAACGCATGAAAACTTCGTCAAATATTCGCAGTACAAACGTCGAGCCCGTGATTTTGCTGCCAAGTTCTGTTTGTCGTTGCTATTTGGAACTGTTTTTACTTTATTCGACTTAAGTCCCAAACGTTGTTTTGATTTTTGGACAAAACCAGGTGACATCCCCATTTTACGAGCCACCGTTCGAATGGAGAGATTTGGGTTTTTCGTTGATATCCTTTTCACCTTTCGGTCTATAACAGGATCAGCGCGTTCAATTTTTTTGTCACTTTTCTGTTTCCTCACTACCGTTAAACGTTTCCAAAATGATTTGAGCACATCGTGAACGGCGGATTTAGGCAAATCCAATGTTTTTGCAAGGCCCCGTATTGACAAGTCAGGATTTGCCGTACGCCCGTACAAAATTCGTTCGCGCACTTGTTTTTCTTTCGTCGCCATCTTGAATACTAAACATGGAATGTAAAAATCAATCATAGTTTTTTCATCATAGACTCTCAGCTATACCACAGAGAAATTTTTCATTCCTACGTGCAATATTTCAAAAGTTACAATGGTTTGAAGGTGTCGGTATGAATGTGGATACAGATTTTACATTAGATAACGTAAAAAATTCGATGTTTATTTTTATCTGTTTAAACCATTATTGGTTTAGTGGCCAGGCCAGGAACTGCAGGTGAATTAACAGAAACAACATTTACTTCTAGCCAAAATGGTCTAATCCTTATAAAAACAAAACAAATGGCTCAATGAACTGATTACATTTAATGTGGATATCGCCAGAAGCCAACGGCGTGGAGCAAGCGAAACTACACAGATAAATAGAAACATTGAATTTTCAGCGTTATCTAGTGCACATAAAGTGAATGCTAGATTTGGCACAAATTAATGGGATACTTCATGTAATTTTACGAAAGATAACGCCGGAATCTACACACTACCAACATCTCGTGTAAATTTCTGTCCCTGAGACCGACACATGCAAGCGTCCTTTAGCGCATAAGAATGTGTTGAAAGAGATGAGAAAATAAATTCAACCGAACACATCTTTTGTCGAATTGCGTATGTCTCAGTTTCAGGAGACATAATTTTACACGAAATCTTTCTTTACGTTCCCCAACTTTTTACAAACATGAATTACGTCTCTTGTAAAATTAAAAATGTAAATGTAAAAGTGTGTAGAATTGAACGAGGGGAAATTTTATACGCTTGTAAAAATTAATAATATTTTTCTATGCAATATAAAACAGAAGTAATAGGAAATTGACCAAAAGCTCGATTCATTAGGACCATCAATGCTCCCTGGGTCGAAATAACATAAATGGCATTTTCTCGTTTTTGATCCTATTATTAACTTTCGAGACTTAACACAGAGATTACTTGAACATTAACGGAGAACATCGAACATTAACACGGAGACTCAAAACAACAGCTTTTGAAATTAATTTGAGGTACTTTTAAACGCAATTTTTCAGTACCTTTGCACTTAGGAGTAGCGAATCGCCCCACGAATAAAGTGGTTTATGAAATAAGTCCTTGATTTCTTCAAGTAGAGAACGTTAAATTCTTAGTAGTTTCAGCGGGAACATCCCAAGAAATTCTAGACCAAACATCTTTAAAGTTCAAGATCATATTTCCCAATATTAAAGGAGAGAACTTCCCCGAAAAATCACAAGATGACTTTTCAGAGCTTCAGGAAGAAGATAAGGGGGCAGGACTACTTAGACGTTTAGTACATTCCAGAGGTTTTGAAGTTTTCTCGCAAATTCAAGATGGACTTTCCAGTAGTCCGGGAAAAAAACATTCCCAAAGTTCAGGAGGAAACTAACCAGGGAGGGCGCTATCTAAAATTTACCAAAAAATCCGAAACAAACTTCTACGAAGGTCAGAACACCCTAGAAATTTAGAAGCGAACTTCTCCGAAGTTCAGTAAAGGACTTCTCGGAATTCTTGAAGAAACATCCCAAAAGTTTAGTTGGAACCTCTCAGAAATGCTAGAGAGCTTTTGCGAAGTATAGAATTGAAAATTTCAGAATTTCAAAACATTCATGCAAAATAGTGGGTACTTCTTAGTAGTTTAAGCAAGATTTTTCTCAGAAGTTCATGAACAAACTTCCCCGAAGTTCAAGAGAAGACTTCTCAAAAGTTCAGAAAAGGACTACTTAGAATTTCAGGAAAAAACTTCCAACAAATTGAGGGGAATTTTTGTAAAAATTCTAGAGAGGACTTTCCCAAAGCTTCAGTCAAATTTCCTTCGGAGTTGCAGATGGGACTTATCAGATGTTTTAATAGAATAAACTCATGCATAACTTCCCAGAATTTCAGGAAAAAACATACCAAAGAGGGCACTACCTATAAGTTCAAGATAAAATTTCTCAAAAAAATCAAGAAACTTCTATGAAAATCATGAGGGTTGTGAAGTACATTTACCCAAATCCTTAGTTGAACAACTCATAAGTACTAGAGAGCTTCCCTGAAGTTTAGAATCAAACATTCCAGAAGTATGAGTATTTCTTGAAGTTCAAGAATTCCCAGAAGTACAGGAGAAAACTTTCAAGAAGTGTACGGGATGCTTCCTGTTAGTTAAAGCAGAGTTTTTTTTTAGAAATTCAGGAAACTTTTCCGAAGTTCAGAAAAAAAAACATCCATGAAGTTCCGTAGAGGAATTCTCAAAAGTTCAGGAACAAACTTCCAACAAATTTAGGAAGATATTTCAAGAAATTCTGAAGAGAACTTTCCCAAAATTTTGGAGAAATTGTCCTCGCAGTTCAGGATGGGACTCATCAGAAGTTTAGAAAGCAGCTAAATTTAGGAACTGTCAAACTTGTCAACTGTTACGGGAAGGTGAGGTAAGGTTGTTAGATGTGAATTTACAAAAAAAATCAGGAGTGACTGCCAGGAATTTCAAATTACTTAAAGGTCAGAAGAAAACTTCGAAGAATTTTGGCAAAGAGCTGTGTCTGAAGATCAGGAAAGAGCTTCTCTGAAATTTAGGAGATAATCACTGAAGAAAAGAAGAAGCAGTCTATACAATCACCATCTCCCTAACCGTTTACATCATGCTTTGAGCTAAAACACAAACTCATATTGGATTTACAACTCTTTGGTCTATAAATTAGAAGAAAAATTAGTAATCTCCATTTAATTCCAACTACCTTTGCTTATCTTCGACAGATACGCGTATTTCATCTACAATGTGCAGACTTCTTCAGTGTCTCGTACTAATAACTCGACTGAATCGAGTTTTTAGTACGAGACACTGAAGAAGTCTGCACATTGTAGACGAAATACGCGTATCTGTCGAAGATAAGCAAAGGTAGTTGGAATTAAATGGAGATTACCAATTTTTCTTCTAATTTATAGTTACAAGTATTCCACTAAACAGCTCAAACCCTCTAGGATTCAACTCTTTGGTTTCCATCATACCTCGTTTAAGAGATTTGATCGGTGCGAAAACTTACTTGAAGTTATGACCCAATGACAATAAGATAAAACTGAATCACAAACAACACTTAACACATACATCTTGGGAAAGAACGCTTATTAACGGCATCCAGAATTTCGTCGCAGAAGACACTGTTGAACTGCATATGGAATAAGTTGGGGAAACCCGTCACAGAGTCAGCTTCATGACCCAAGTAACATTGCCAAAACCATCTAGCTCTATTAAGTTTAAGTAAAGTTTTACGAAAGCTACTAGAAATCAATTCGGTTTTATTATGGCAGCAAAAGGCGCCAATAGGTTTCAAAATTTAGTCAGGTTTATAATAACCTTCACAGCTGCTTTACAACGATCTCAAAATCTTATCTTTCAAAATTCCTTTTACTCCTATCAAAAGTTTTATTTTGACTTTATGAACTCGTTAATTGCTGTGTTGAAATGCCGTTTTAGGACTCATTCATATCATCTTATAATGGTCAGTTGAAAATGCATTTTAAACCCATTTTACCTCCAGTAAATGCATTGAACGACAAATTGGCATTGAAAGAAGTCACCAAATGACTGAATAGTTTTATAGTAGCCATTGCGGAGATAAATTGGCTTTGTAGCTAAACTGCGATTTTTCCAATCGCCATATTAAAATATAAGAAAACATTGAAATGTGGATAAACACCAAATTTTAAATGTTATGCAAATGAATTGTAGATCGAAGACGAATGTGGGCATTCGTTAAAAAAACCTTAATAAAATCCATCAATTTTCAGAAAATTCATGATTAATTTATCGGATAAAATTGTTTCAATTTGGTTTTTGTTGTTGTAAACTCGCCTAATTTCTAAGGCGCAGTTATTTATGGCTCTTATCGTGCCAATAATCACCATAAAATTAAATGTACAGATGATTTGAAGCATGATACGCTATTAAAAACACTCAATTTGTTTTTTATATTTTGCTATAAAAAAACCCCGCAACAATAGAATTTTTTCTTTGATAGTCTTTACTGTTAAATGAATCAGGAGAGCAGAGAATTGAACAAAGCAGAACAAACAAAACCAACCACGAAATCACCGTAAAGTTTGACAGCTGTGGCCATTTGGCCCTATGCTGGTTTTGATGGCAGCCAATAGGTGTTATGAATGTTCTCAAGCGGTCATAACGTATTGCACTAGAACATTTTAAAAATATGTATGGTCTAATAAAGGTTTTATTAATTTGTTTTCACAACCGCCTACAGAGTGGGCAACTTTGTACACATTTTGGTTTTAAAGATGTATACAGGAGGTGTTGGTGGACCAAAACAGTCTTGAATGTAGTTTTATCAACATAGCCGGGAGTGCTATACGGCTGGAATAAACCTAAAATTGTCACGTGGGGAGTGCCGTTAGTCATAGTGGAGGGTAAGGTGGGTTCCTTCTGTTGTTCATTTTCGAAGCATCCTCATCACTAGACTCAGCATCGGGACGACTTTGATGGCTGGAACTAGCAAATAGAACATCATTGAAACCGGCAGTGGGCACAGCTGAGCTACGAGGGTCCAGGATTTTGTGACGTGCGTCTCAGACCGGTTGAAGTTACAGTTTGAAGTTACCTCTTTGCTTGAAGCGACATCAGGACCGCGGCGACTACGATGAACGACAACAGCAAAAGGCGGGACAGTGTTGACCTGAGAAGAGGTCTCCACTGTACTGGTCACTGCCCGTCATGGTTTATTTATGTTTTTTTTTATTAAGATAATGCAATGCAGTGTTTATGCAAGTATTCTTATATCTCTAGATTGACAGTACCAGTAGTCACGAAACTTTCGCTGTTCAGCTCACAGGTGCATGTCACCTGCCAACCATGTATTTTTTCGGAAACTTTAACATTTTTCACTGCTTAAACATATCTTGAACCTTTTCTTTTCGGGTAGCCGTATATCAAATCAAACTTGGTCGACAAACTCGTGTACAACTTACGTGCTCTTCCTTTGGCTGTTGTGTTTTGCTTATCATCCCGATTTGGTGTCACTTCAATTTTTTATGTAGACAGTCCGGCTCGTTTCTATGCACTGTTGTGTGGGACTTTCTCAATTTGTTTTCGATATCTCTGATGGAAAGAATCCTGGAGGGTTTGAGCTGTTTAGTGGAATACCTGTAACTAGAAATTAGAAGAAAAATCAGTATATTCCATTTAATACCTTTGCTTATCTTGACAGATACGCGTATTTCGTCTACAATGTGCAGACTTCTTCAGTGTCTCCTACTTATAACTAACTAAGTTGAGTTATTAGTATGAGACACTGACGAAGTCTGCACATTGTAGACGAAATACGCGTATCTGTCAAGATAAGCAAAGGTAGTTGGAATTAAATGGAAAATACTTATTTTTATTCTAATTTCTAGTCTGATGGAAACCGGTCGCAGAGACTTCTTGGTTTCAGATTCCTCCTGATCCCGGCTTTCTGGCAGTCGTAAAAACGTTCTCCAGATACTTTTATAACATTCGTAACGGTTGATTTGGCAATATAAAGTGATTTTGCCAAGTCGGCGTGGGAATAATATGAATTTTGCTTATGCGCGTGCAAATTTTGGTACGCTGCTCTTCTTGCTTCGACGCCATTTTGACAACTGAAAAGAAAATGGCAAAAACAAACAAGAGTCTATATTCCGTACGCATACACCTACAAAACGAGGGGTGTTCAAGTTTTTTAAACCCACGATTCAAAAAACTAAGTCATATTAGATTCGACCAAGTTTTGACCGTTCCATCCTCTATATTCGATTTCTGATGCCAGCTAATGCTAATTTTTTCCACTTTACAATCATCGAACCAACTGATCTGTGCGTTATCACAGCCTGCTTCGACACGGATTCATTCCCCGATCAGTCAAGAGTCAGTTATCACTCACAAAGCCCATGGCATCCCAGTTAGGTCCAGGGTTGAGCAACTGAATGCAAATGGAAAATACTCTCAATTACTGGAAAATAATCGAAGCAACAAGCTGAAAAGAGGTTAGTCAATGCCATGCTATCATGCTGTCATTGTGGTAATGCGTGTGAAAAGGATGAAAATTCTTATGCAGGATGAGTTTATTGAAGTTTGCTCTGTTCGGTTGATTGCTCATTAAATGGTCTGAATTAAATTTGCCTTGATTCAAATGGGGTTGGCTGGCGGAATTGAGGTTTTAATTAAAAATGATTTGATAACGTTGCACCTGTTGCTTTTCGAAAAATGGTTGATTATGTCGATAATTGGATGGGCACTGAATTAATGAGCTATGAGTAAATGAAAGAGTAAGCATAATGTGCGCTGCGATTATTGAATTTTGATTTGATTTATGATCAACTTAATTTTTTCTCTTTTAACATTTCTATTGTCTACGACGATGTTTGACCTCGTCATCGGTATTATTCCGGATTGGTAAACGCAATCAGGTGGATGATTCAATTTCTATCAACCAAACTTCGAAAAAAAGCTGTTCAATCCCATATTTCTATTTGTGATTTATAAATTAATACATCTATTATATGAGCATGAGCATGAACATGATCGACAGCCCGAGATTGCTACTCCGTTATTACCAAATCAGCTATTATGACATAGAGAACCACTAGATGATGCTTGGAACTAACATATATTCTCTATGTGTAAGAGCTGGTGATCCTCAATTAAGGCAGTATCGGCGCCACATTGTGGAGTAATTGAGGCAAAAATCTGGCCAAAATTCTTATCTGCTGTTGTATGTGATGCTTTGTATGCATCATTAATGTAAAGCATAAATCGACACAATTTTTTTATTAGGTCCTAACTGACAAACGTAAACAATGGCTTTTTCCGTAAATTTCTCGTAGCACAAAAGTTATCCATGTAAGGCTCCAATTCTATTGGATAGGTGAAATCTTCTTTTTCGAAATGACCGTGGTGGATTGATTGGGCGAGCTTTCAGTGACGAGAAATTCACGGAAAAAGTCATTGTTTACGTTTGTCAGTTAGGCCCTAATGAAAAATCTTTATCGAAATATCTCGTTTACCACTATTTTGCAACCATAAATCCAGCTATCAGTGTGAAGTTACCGATTCCGTTCCGGTTGGGGATGACGTTTGCACTGGCGGGGCCCTACATACTCGAAACACTTCTTCGTTCTTCTCCAATTGCATGACGAATGGAGTGCCGAAGTCAATCCGGCGATTCAGGTTGAGCAATGACTTCCGGTTCATCGGCGCCCCGACGACCCGACGCTAACCACATTGTCTTCTCTCCTTACGTATGACATAACTCAGCTTCTCTCGTTCGCTGATCGCTTCTCTTCTTTTGCTGCAGCTCGGTTAAAATGCTTTAGACTCTTCTATCGGCAGTGTTCCACATGCTTCTATCCCGAAACATTTTCTCAGCTATGTTGTCATGCTCACATCCGGTATCTCCCTTCGAACAGTCACAAATCTATGGTATTCGAAACCACATGCCCGGTATTTCCTCTACTTGCTCACAGTCCGACCAGAAGGGTGACGCAGCATGACCACACCGATACAGATATTTCCGTAAAACAGCCGTAACCTGACAGAAACTGCGTCAGGTAAAACTTCACCTCTCCATGCCTCCTGTTCACCTTCGCCGACACGGTAGGAATGAGCCGATGGGTCTACCTTCTCCTATCCGCGTTGTCCCACTCTTGCTGCCACTTAGCCAACGAGTCAGCTCTGTCCTCCTCACGTAAACGATGTCAGTGATAGCATTCGATATCCTCGGCCAGGGTGATGCAAACGCATACTGCCTTCGAAATAGTTCTGTAGGCGCTTGCGACACGCATGGCCATAAACCGGGACGTACTGTTCAACTTTCTTCTATTTCGCTGGGTTTTCAATGCTTCAGCCCAGGCTGGAACTCCATACCTTAATAACAAATTTGCCACACTCGCCAGAATACGCCTCATGCTGTTCCTAAGTCCACCGACATTCGGCATGCTTCTTGATATGGCGTTGACCACCCTCGCCGCCTGGTCGCAGACGTAGTCTACATGAAATCGAACATTTCCACCGTTAGCATCTCTACCTCGCCGTCTCCAACGTCTCGCCGGTTATCGTGAGGATGACATCATCCCCAAATCCGAAAATTTCAACACCTTTGGCCAGTTTTAGCGTTAGTACTCCATCGTACATCACGTTCCAGAGCGTTGGGCCGAGGATGGAACCTGCCGTGACCATGACCGACTTCCGCCCCAACTCCGTTTCATATACCAGAATTCTGTTCTGGAAATAGCTAATAAAGATCCTGCTCAAATAGTCAGGGACTCGTATTCTGTGTAACGCTTTGACGATGACCTCCCAGCAAGCGCTGTTGAGAGCGTTTTCACGTCAATTGCAACGACGGCGCAGTATCGATTGGCGTCTCTGAACGACTCGTTTGGATTGCGTCCACCGTCGAGATTCTTTTCGGAATCCGAACTGCGTTTTAGATAGACCGGTCTCGCTCTCCGTGCTCTTCATCAGCCTGTTAAGGGTGATCCTTTCTATGAGCTTGCCGAGGGTATCCAGCAGACATATGTCCCAGCAAACACAAAATCGTATATGATAGTGGATATAAGTACAAAGTGGAGGCGATATACGTACATGCGTCCATTTGACTTTATGTAAACTGTACATATACCGCCTCCACTTTGCACACTTATCCGTTATCATATACGATCCAGTGTTTGCTGGGGTGTCCATACGATGCTGAATCCCTGGCTGTTTTCCTGGTTTCGGCAGCAGCACCAACTTCTGGACCTTCTATCTGTCCGGAAAGCAACCTTCATCCAGACATTTCTGGAGCACTGTTCTGAACATGTCTGGAAACGCCATGATCGCGGTTTTGAATGCAACGTTGGGTATTTCATCCGGACCGGGAGCTCATCTCAACAGACCCATTGCAATTGCCCACAGCTATTCATTTGAGATCTGAATCTCTCTGGCGAGTGCTTCTTCTGCTTCGTTGTATGGTGTAGGTGGCCACCCGTTGTGTTTTGCTACGGGAAAAGATCATCAACGATAACGGGCACGTTTCCTTCGGTGTCGCTGGACCTTTGATCTATGCCATCACTATCCGATAAGCGTTGTCCCAGGGATCGGCATCAGCTTCTCGGCACAGCTGATTGAAGCATATCGATTTACTTATCTTGATCTTCCGTTTGAAAGTTGCTTTAGCTGCACGGAACCCAATCTTCCGTTCTTCTCTCCCCGCTTCAGTTTTTGATCTCTGGTAGCGTCTCCTGGCTCGGAGGCATGCAACACGGAGGGTACTTAGTGTCTCGTCCCACCAATGCACAGGACGCCGCCGGTTCATGGGCTCCAATTTCCTCGGCATCGACGCATCGCACGCCCTCGCTAGCGTTTCTGTTAGCTCCCCAGCTTCCAGATACGAAGTTCCAATTTCTGATCGAAACGCTTCAACGAAGACGTCCTTGTCGAATTCCTTCATTTTCTCTGAGATCTCGATCTTCCTGAGTCGGTTTGCCGACCGATGTAATAGTGGATCGCTTGATTATCGCTATGGGTGTACTATTAGCTGACCCTCCAGTTCATGTTTTCCAACAGCGACGGACTACATAACGTACATCGATGATGGATTCCCGGCCATCTTTACGGAATGTATTGACAAGGCCCTCGTCTAACGTCCAACTTTGCCAGAGCCTCCAGTAGACCGTAACCCTTTGCGTTGGTCAGTCTGCTATCCCACTCCACAGCCCAGGCGTTGAAGTCTCCTCCGATGATAACCAGCTGTCGTCCAACCAAAGTGTCAGCGAGCGCATCCAGCATCTGACTGTACTGTTCCTCTGTCTACCTTGGAGGTGCGTAACAGCTACATACGAAGATACCGTTAATTTTGGCGATCACGAAACTTTCTAATGAGTTCTCGACTACTTCTTGGATGGGGAATCTACCACTGTCGCACTGCGTTTGCGTTGTCGACTGCCACAACAGTTACTGTGCAGTGTCCCATTGATTGCGTTTGACTTGCGTGAACTTCATCATTGTTGGACTGCCTTTGCCGATGCTTTTTGATACACACCTCTTTGTCGCCGGACCTACAAGGTTGACCTGTTCGGTTAGTGCACCTCTCAGTTCTTCTTCCGTCGTGATCTCGTCCAGGCCCTTGCATTCGACCACTGCTTCTTGCTTCAGAGTTCTAACGTTCACCACGTAGCCCAAGGATTTACCAATGAGCTCACGGTAGTGCTCTTAACCAAAGGACTTTTCTTCAATTCCTTCAATTCGAAAAGCATCTCTTCTTTTTTAATGTGCCTTGCCCTCACCACGTTCTCTCCCTACTCCTTCAGCTCAGGGTCATTCCTCACTTTTTTTTAGGAGTGCAGCGTACGTTGTTTTATCGCTAGCTTCGACGATCAGTGAATCACCTTTGAATCTTTCCCGAGGTAGCTGACGTTTTTCTTTCTTCTTCTGTTTCTGCTTCTTTTCGTCTTTTTCCTTCCAATTTTTCTACTTAGCCTGCTGGCTTTCCATGGTGCGCCAACCAGGATCTTTTCCATCCTCCTTCAGATCACTGGCGGACTCCTGCTCGTTCTTCTGTTTATTAAGATCATGCTAATCTCCCGTCGTGTCCCTCATTCTTTTCTTTGAGTGATTGCGGTGACTCTTCGGTTTCTCCCCATAATCGGCCATAGCGTGCCCCTCGGCTTCCATCAGCGCCTTTTCAGTGGATTCAGCTCCCATTAAAAGCACCTTCTGCTCCCGTTCCACCAAGTTCGACATCAACAGTTGGGAGCCGTTCTGGGTAATGTCGCCTGAGTGGAGTCTCGGGGCGAACACTCGATTCAGTAGCCCCATCTCCCGTTGGTTACCTGCTGGTTCACTCTGTACCATGCCACTGCTGGTATTGGGTAGTGGCGTAACCGGCGATCTCGACAACTTACCACTCCTTTCAAATGCAATCGCATCCTCCCGCGCTCCGCTTACCTCTCCAATTACACTGAAATTCTCAAATGTCTCCATTCTTCTGGGTCCCCCTCCGGACCGCTATCTTCACCCGTCGTAGCCGTAGTCCCCGTAGTCACCTGTCTTGATCCACTGGTTATCTATGCAAGCAGAGAGGCCACTCAAGATGGACGGGTTCCGAACGTATCCGGAGGCCTGCCAAGGTTTTACCGGGATGAGGGCAATCGCCCTTTGAGCCTACTCGCCGTTTCAAGTCGGTATCACGCTTCTTTACTCAGGGAGCAGAATAGCACGACTGTCAGTCCAATATCGCAATTAGATCCGTAGATTTTTAAAGGCATTCAACAGAGCCCACTGTTGAATCCCCACTAAATTATAGGCAACCTCCGCTTGAGCTTTTCAGGAGCTAGGTCACCTACCGAAGGAAATGTCGTCAGTCAGTCAGTCAGTCAGTCAGTCAGTCAGTCAGTCAGTCAGTCAGTCAGTCAGTCAGTCAGTCAGTCAGTCAGTCAGTCAGTCAGTCAGTCAGTCAGTCAGTCGTCAGTCAGTCAGTCAGTCGGTCAGTCGGTCAGTCAGTCAGTCAGTCAGTCAGTCAGTCAGTCAGTCAGTCAGTCAGTCAGTCAGTCAGTCAGTCAGTCAGATAAGGCTTTGACGATAGTAAGAGACCCCTCCCTTCTCTGAAAGGGGGGGGGGGCTCTCATACAAATGAAACACAAATTTCTGCGTAACTCAAGAACTAATAAAGCAAATCGAACCATATTTGGCACGTGAGGTTTTCTGGAGGCAAGAAATGTTTCTGTGGTGGTCGAGTTCCCTCCCTGCTCTAGAAAGGGGACTCTTATACAAATGACGGGTGGCTCTCAAACAAATGAAATTGAAATTTTTGCATTATTCGAGAACTAAACAGGCAAATGTAACCAATTATGGAATGTGGGGATTTTGAAGGAAAGAAATGTTTCCAAGGTAGTTCGAGACACCTCCTCTCGCTGGTAGGGGAGGGGGGGGGGGTTCTCATACAAACTAAACACCAATTTCTGCATAACTCGAGAACTTATCAAGAAAATGGAACCAAATTTGAGATGTCAGGGTTTTTGGAGACACGAAATGTTTTTATAGAAGTTTGATACTCATACCCTATCAAGAAAAGATGGCTCTTATACAAATGAAACAGACCGTAACTCGAGAACTAATCAAGCAAATGGAACCAAATTTGGCATGTAGAAATTTTTGAAGGCGAGAAATGTTCGTACGGAATCGTCGTGGATTGATACCCTTCCGCCATCTGTATGGAGGCACTCACGTACAAATGAAACATAAATTTGAACCAAACAAGAGAATTATCCCTACTGTTATGAAAATGTGTATGCAAGGATTTTTACGGCTTGAGAATGTTCTTATGGTGGTTGGAGACTCGTCTCCTGTTTAGAAAGGGGACTCCCATACAGATGAAACACACATTTCTGTATAACGCGAGAGCTAATCAAGCAAAAACCAAATTTGGCATGTGTGGGTTTTGGAGGCTAATATTTGCTTCTTGTACAAATAAAACTCAAATTTCTGCATAGCTCGAGAACTAATCAATCAAATGGAACCAGATTTGGCATGTGAGGGTTTTCGGACGCAGGAGTTTTTTCATGGAATTTCGAGACTTCTCTCCTCTCCATGACATAGCCCCCCCCGTATAGCTTCACTTGCAAAAATGTACGCCCTTGCAAGCGACCCTCCGGCAGTTAAGCGGAACATTCGCCATGATCAGGCCAGAACACCACGTCTTTGCCCTTATGGTATTTGTTGATGAACGACGCAACTTCCGGCAGGCATTTTGTACTATTAATTTCTCCGTTCACGGCCAGTCCAGGGCGAAAGAAGTGCGGCTGTGACATCCCCTTCTCGCTAATTGTCAGCCACAGCCAACATGTATTTTCATGTTCACAGGTACTTTTTCACTGCTTTGCCGGTTGAACCGACCTTCCGGCCTTCAGTCTTCCTCTTCAGCATAGTTTGGAGCTTCTTGTCAGTATGGGTTGTCGGCCGTCTGGAACCGGGCTTTCTTTCGATGCTCTGATTGTTGTCTAATAGTGCCAAGATGCTGTAGACGCATATCTGGCGTCCACAAAGTGCCGCACGATGTCCGTTTTCGACACGGCGGGGGGACGTTCTGAACGGAATTG
The DNA here is from genome assembly GCA_034211315.2 of Aedes japonicus. NCBI lineage: Eukaryota > Metazoa > Arthropoda > Insecta > Diptera > Culicidae > Aedes > Aedes japonicus. The sequence goes on along the minus strand of JASCZW010007481.1, from coordinate 28,199 downwards.
CTTCACTGTTTCTACCATCACGGTTAAAGTCCGACTGATAGAGCTGTCAAATTTGGTCTGCTGACTCATGGGTTACTATGATTGATGCTGCATGGGTAGCTTCATCAGTGCGGGTGAAGGTAAACCCATGAAAAATTGGCAATGTTTGAAAATTTTTTTTAAAGCGAACCTTATTTCCCGTAATGTCCTTCCATGGATCTAAGGCCAGAACCTAATGTGAATGGTCAAATTCTCAATGTGACCTCCAGGCACATGATCCTCTGTAGCAGGTGGAAAAACTACTTGATGTGATATTTACACAATGGAAGTGACTCTTAGCCTTGGGTCCTAACCTAGAATCCCTACTGAGCCCTTGCGACATGACAAGTCAACCAATTCAGCGCAGGGGTGTATGAAAACATGTGCAATCTTTAGAAAATTTAGCCTTGAATCACGGACTCGAATCAGAGCATCTATTTACCAAGAAGATAAATATGAATTCCCAGTCCGAAACTATGCGCAAAGTTTCATCCAATTCGGAGAGGTTCATGGAAAATAATGATTTTTTTGTTTTTGGCTGATTTCACCTGGAAATGCTCATTAGTAGTGAGTGATATGCGAGTATTTTGACATTTATCAGAAAAAGTACTCGTACGTCAGTCCCAACTGATTTCAATCCACTTTTTATTCTTAGAGAAAATTAATTTGAAGAAATTTAATTATATCTGTAATTCACATTTAACGGCGCAGTAAACAACGAATTCTTTGTCTTCTAATTTCCATTTCCAGAGTTGACTAGCGTCGGACTCCTCCTGCATCAAGGCATCAGACCAAACCGACCCCAGATCTTCTGACGAGCAGCACAACAAAGTCATCGCATGACACGAGCGTTCTTATCAAGCATAAAATGAAGGTTTAATTTCCAGTTCTCCTGTTTTGCTTCCTTCGCCTGGCTGAGCTTCGGACGGAAGGTGGAGGCGGAGAGGACTCGTTATCCGTTATCGTTTGTCGGCGCGCAGCCAAGGTAAATTCGGGAAAAAAATAAATGATAACCGGCTAAAGGCAACAGGATCGCGTCACAATATCCTTATTTGTTTTTGTTTAATGTGAAATGCAAATTTGTCATCGCGAAAGTGACAAAACACTGACAACAATGCCCAGATAGACATCCGGGCACGACAGATCGGATGACAGAGATAGAACCAACGACGTAATAAAAGAAAAAAGAACGACAGCAACCCAATTTATCATTTCTCTCCGTGAATATATTTGTGTACACAAAAAAAAAACAGTCATATTTATTTATCCCCATGACAAACTAGTGGGACGAAAGAAATTTAAAATGTAGGACTTGTACTCCAAACTACTAACTATTGACACCGCTGTTTCTGGACATCTCTATAAAAGTATATCCCGACAGGAGAGTTTATAGCAACATATTTAAATGGATGTTTAATCTGATCAAACGAAGTTAAAGGTGATTGAAATCTAGTGACTAATGAAATTAGCTGGTATTTATTGACTTCTTCGGTCTAGCGAGAGCTTGTGTATTATAAAACCAATAGACAGATCACTCACTGATTTCCTTTTTCTAGATGTACGGGAAGTATCTTCTATGACGATATTTTCATATAGAATGGAAAAAAAAGCTCATGAATAATAGAAGTATAAAACAGTATGATAGTATAGTAATATTAAAAATCAAAACGGTGGCAGTTTTTTTTGTTTGTTTCCTATTCCGTTCAAAACCTAAAGCGTAAGCTCACTTAGTTGATCGTTTCGGTTTGTGTTATTTATGCAACCCGGTGTTTAAGACCCCCCCTCCCCCCTTCCTTCCCCGCCCTGACTTCTTTCCCTCGTTTACAACGACTAGTAGTTGGCGCGAAGCTGGCAGTCAGTGGAGAAAGCAATGCCGCTAAAAGGGTCACGTAGACGGCATTTATTTAAATTGGACGCCATTTTTAAATCATACGCTGTTGCAATATTTATTCAGTGGATTTTTGAGTGTTCTCCACACCGGCGGCCGCCCAGCGTGGTAACTTCATTCGCTATGAATGTGCAATATATTTTGTTGGTATTTTTTCGGTTTGTTTTCGGTTGCTCCTATTGTTCTTGCTGGATGGAGCCGGAATTGTACGGCACGAAGTTATAATCCACATCCTGGTTGTTTGACTGTTTGATCCTGTTTGGTAACTGGTGCGCTTGACATAGTAAAGGGTGGATCGGTTAAAAATTGGTCAAACATGATTCAGTGCACACTGATTAGTTTATTATGTAAATGATCAATCTTCGTTTCTTTTTGCAATTCATCACCTACAAAACACACGAAAATTATTTGATTAGGCTTCTGATTTTCCAAATGCCGGGATATACGTTTCACACCTTCCATCATGTTTTGTACCACTGTTTTATCCACCTTATTTGATGCTGAACGCAAATTCACCTTGAATAGTTTTTCTCTTCCAACTGTTTTTTGAGTTCTCTTGAGGTTTCTCTTTTAGATGGCCCAATATTTTTCAATTAGGCTTAGTCCCGGCGAATTTGAAGGGTTTTTCTGCATGGGTACGATATGCAATCTAATGGCGGTATACCATTTCTGAGTCATTTTTCCGAAATGGCAACAAGCTAGGTCTGACCAATACAGTATGGAACAACTTTGTTTCTTCAAGAAAGACAATAAGCGATTTGCACGAATTCTTTTACCTAAATATCTTAGCTGGCAGTTGTCAGTTGTCACGAAACTTTCACTTTTTATCCCACAGGTGCAAACCACCTGCCAAGCCAAGCACTTTTTTTCGGGAACTTCATATTTTCTTCTACTTGAACTTATCTTGAACCTTTCCTTATCCGGTAGCCGTATAAAACTCTTGACTTGGGAGCTGCTTGAAATCAGCCTTGACGTATGTTTCATCGGCCATTACGAGGCAATCAAAGTTGGTCAACAAACTCGTGTACAACTTACGCGCTCTTCCTTCGGCTTTCTCGATTGTGTGTCACTGTAACCTTATATGTTAACAGTCCTTCCCGTTTCTTTGCTCTATGCACTGTTGTGTGGGAGTTTCCCAATATGTTTCCGATATCTCTGATTGAAAGTTTGAGATTGCGTTTAAAAATGCTGGCCACTATTCTTCCACTCGCAAAGGCTTCCTGGTTTCGGTTTCTTCCTAATCCTGGCTTCCTGGCAGTCGTCAGACGTGCTCCGAACACTTTTATAACATTCATCTAGGTCAATTTGGAAATATTAAGTGATTTTGACAAGCCGGCGGGAGAGAAATTTGGATTTTGCTTATGCGCGTGCAAAATTTTGATACGCTGTCCTTCTTGCGTCGACAAGAAATAGCAAAAACAAACAAGAGCCAACATTTCCTACGCATACACCTACAAAATTAGGTATGTTCAAGTTTTTTAAATGCACGATTAAATAAACTACGCTATAATTGAGTCGACCAAGTTTTGACCGTTCCATCCTTTACAGTTGCAAGAAATGATCCCCTCCTGGAAAATAATGGAACGCCACAGAGACACAAAAACCATTGAACTAAAGTTTCGGATTTACATTAACAAAATAGTATTCTGTTTTAACTTAAATGTTTGATTTTATGCGAACTTTAGAGGGAAAATACAAAAAAAAATTAATCATCTCGATTTCGAAGGTATTTGCGGACTTTGCCCGGAATTCGTTTCATCAACCGGCACACCTTATTCTCATCCATCGTTTTGACAATTTGATTCCACTTGGTTCTCAAACATTGATGCTTTTGACGACACTTCCATTCGCCTTCAGCTTCCTCTTCATAACAGCCCAAAATCTCTCTATCGGTCTGAGCTGGGGACAGATTGGTGGGTTGGGTTCTTGCGGTATGAACTTAATCTTGTCGGTTTTATAAAACTGTTGCACTGTTTTACTGTAATGACAGCTTGCAAGATCTGGCCAAAACATGACAGGTTCATAGTGGGATCTGATGAATGGCAATATTCGCTTTTGGCGTTCTGTACAGCTCTGAATTAAATGTCTTATCAGTGATGAAAACTTTGGTCTTCCTATCGTAGTTACAAATGCCTTGTCAAATTATGTATTTTTGTGAAAATTTCTGTGCAAACACAAACTTGAATTTAGCAGGAAAATCTTCCCAAGCCGTAGCCAAGCCAAACGTTTTTTCCCGGCAGCTGTTTGAAATCGGTCTTTACATAGGTTTCAACATCCATTGAATTTTGCCAACACCTGAACATACAGATTTTTTGGCACGGATTTGTTCTGCTTTTGATCCCCGTTTGGTTGTCTACAGGCACGGTATGACTTGAAGCCTTCCCGGAGACGAATCCGTTTTACGATACTGCGAAACTTTTTGACCAAATTGGGGTTTGCCTTAATGTTCTTAATGACTTTATTCCGCAGTCGACGGTTGCCAGTACCCGCCGACGCTTGCTTTGAGGCTTGTGATCCGTCGACAAAGTGTCTCTGTACTTTTTCAAAACATGCCACACGGTGTTTAGGGGAAAACCCAACACTTTTGCAAGGGCCACGAAGGGTTTTCCAAATGATTGCGCACAATTCTGTTTCTTCTTTTTTCTTCCATTTTGTATTTCTCTGAAACACGTTCGAACTGCACCGCAAAAAATACTTCTGATGTTGTTATTGTTTAAAGGAATACATAAGATGTCCTGGTTTACAAATCCGACCATTAGAGTCGCTGTAAGAATCAAACATGTTGGTGCAATACTAAATGGGCCATACCTTATTGGGTAAAATCAAATTTCTACAATTGATCAGAAAAGGGTACGGGGCGGGTTTTAATCAGTTTCTGCAGCACCTGGAACATTCGATAAAGCTGGTTGTAGTCTATAATTAAAAATGCCAATATTTAGACGTTAATCCCTTTGCTTACTTCTGATCTATCGGAACATACCTTCAAAAATGAGCATTAGACTCAGAAAATTTCATAGCCATGGAAAAAAGTTCCCAATTGTAGGGACTCATTAAAACGAAGAGAGGAAACATGGACTCTCTCAAAAGCAACAGTGATGCCATAGCTGCCGCGCAACAGCGAAGTATTACTTATGGACGTTGAGTACTATTGGACAACTCCGAAACATATTTTTTATTGCATACCCTACAAACATCAGTTTGGAGAAGTTATTCAACTTCCTTGAAGAAAAAGCTGAACAATTTCTGTAAATTTATTTGAACAAACAGTTAGTGCCAGAAGATGGACAATATAATCATAAGCATAGATCAACCTCAAATAACTTCAAGAAACATGAAATAAACAGTGATCAGATCATCTAAATACAAAATAAATTTAACTCAATGTTCAACATCACATTCTGGAAACAATCCTAGATTAGAGAAGGAGCTGATGAAAGTATTCGCTCCGGTACACGCGAACAAATGCAAAATACCCAGAGACAAAATTTGAGCGAACTTCTTCAGCAGGTAGGAAACTGATGGTTTTTTAGATGATTTATTTGAAATCATCAAAATGACAGTAATAAATTGGTGATCGATCTTTATTATGCATCATATTATAAGCCCGATAGAAAGAGCTTATATTCGTTTCATTAAATGTTAGATAATTTGAAAATGGGAGGAGTTTTAAGCCTATTTCCAAACAACTGATTAAAACAGGGACCCCTGATAAAGCCGCTTCCTACCTTATTTATTTATTTCAACTTACATACTTTGGTCAAATTTTAAGACGAGTGTGAAAAAAATACTTGACATTTGCCATTGACGTCCTCCATCAGAGCTTACACAGTGTCCGGTACGTTTTTCCACTTCTGAATTATTTCTTTTCCGTCCATCGCGTCTCCATTGATCTTTCGAAGTTCGCGCTCCATCATGAACCCAATAGGTGTCGGTTGGACGGAGTTCAGGACAGTTTGTTTGTTTTTGCCGTTGTTGCTCAACTTCAGATCGTTAAACCATTTGGTCATTCGAGTCGTTTTTACAATTACAATTGAAGATCTAACAGCTAGTTCAAAAAAATTGCGTATTCTCAAATACAGTAGCGGTGGCTTTTCTCTATCTCCTCTTCAAATCATTAACCCTATTTGCTTTCATAGAGATTCCGCTTAACCAGAGCCCAGTATTTTTCCATCGCGCAAACATTTGAACAGTTAGGCGGATTGGCAGTTTTGGCACATTTTTGCAGGATGGATTTTGCATAGTGACAAGAGGCCAAAGCTGAGCTGGATAATCGTGGGTTGTTATGAACGGTAGAAACTGCTTTTGTTTACTTTTTTCTCGTACACAACCTTGTTGATAGAGTGATAGAGACAAAACTTTTGGATTTTCGACCACAACTACAGCGTTTGCGCACATCAACTTGATATGAAGCAAATTTAATCGAATGCAACAAGAATATAAATACATGAAACGATATACAGGGTGTCTCACAACAGGTGTCACTAAAACAAAATGAGATTACCGCAACACAAATCAACCAAATCAGAGCATTTATTTTTATTTGAAAGATACATGTTATAGAAACAAACCATATTAATTCAATTCGAATATCTCGCCATTTTCCTTGAAACTTTGCCAAACGCTTTGTAAACCCATCGTAGCTGGCAAGCTGGCATTTTCTTAGGAATTTGGCCCAAATATCAACCAAATGTTTCTTGAATCGATCTAAAGACTTTTGGTAAGGCCTATATATTGAAGCATATAACTCCAAACAAAGTAGTCAAGTGGTTTGCGATCCGGTGAAAACGCAGGCCGTTCTTCGCTTCTGATGAAATTGGGCAAATTTTCCGCACACCACGCTTGTGTCTTCTTTGTCAATATGGACACAACAATATGGTGTATTTCCATACACAGTTGAATCATGAGGAAGTAGATGGTTCTTCAAAACCTGCTCGATGTAATAATCAGAGTTGATTTTTACGTTAGGATCTATGAGAAGAAGAGGAAGTTTTCCTGATTTTCGATACATTCTGATAGCGTTCTACAGCTAGTTTATCTCGTGGAATATTGGCAAGACTTTTGCCATACACAAGATCATTTTGTTGATTATGACTGTCCTGAAGGAGGAAGAGCTTTTCATCTGAAAATAAAATCTCGCAGTCACCGTGCCGAACCAAAAGATTTCTGTTTCTTCGGACCTTGGCTTGCCTTTGACGCTCCGTCAACCCGTGAACCCGTTGTTTCTTGTACGGTTTGCATTCCAGATCATGTTTGAAGAACCTGCCCATTGAAGCAGGGGATATTTGAAATTGTTTGCTCAATATACGGCAAGATACGGCCGGATTACGCCTTATTCGCTCCCTCACACAGCTGATCGTTTTCTTCGTTCTGGCAGTTCGTCTGACACCTCATTTGAGTTGAATATGACATTTCCAGTTTCCTTGAACCGTTTCAAGGTACGGGAAACAAAACGCTTACTCACTCCGAACTGATTAAGGCTATTGAATATCTGACACGGTCTAAGCTTTTGCATATTTAATTTTAAAACTTGCTCCTGTATGGTTTCCATGGTAGCTGATTTCGATAGCTGATACAATTGCTTATTTGTCTTCAGCGAAAAGCTGTCAAAAAAATACACTCACATTATACACGTGTACAATCAACTCCGCTGTTAAAATTACAGCTGAAATAAACCAAGAATGAAAAAAGGTGACACCTATTGTGAGACACACTGTTAAGTGGAGAGTTTCAGCTGTCATATAATTGGATCATTTCAGCGATCCGTGAAGTAATTCTAAATCTTGACTGAAAAAAATGTCCGAAATGGGTGTTTTGGCGACTCTAGAGATTGGCTCCGTAACAGTAGGCACATGTTGGCTCACAATAAGGTGGCCCAAGTGTAAACCTAGTTTGTTGAAATTTCCAACAGGAGTGATGAGTTGGGATGGGAGAGAATTCTGGTCGAGCGGACTATGCGGTGGAATTAATCTTGGTTAATGTTTCAGAATTTTGGTCAATTTCCAAAAGGGTTTCGAACAATCTGGGAGAGAGCAAATATTAGTTTCCAATTGCCATTTTCTAATATCCACCATGGTATGAATAACTTTAGTAAAGCTGGTGGAATTGGTGATCTTAAGATGAGGTTGACCGGTGCGTAGAAATGGTCTTCGGATCAAGTTACGGATTCCGATAATGTACTTCGAAAGCGTTCAATTAAGTTGAGAAGCAAACAAAAAACTGATTGAGATAGGCAATAAGCTTTTGAAATGTCAAGAAAAATGAAAATAAAAGCTGCTTTTGTAAAGTTTAATGACTATAAAATTCGAGAGTATTTTTTGCTTCCGATTTCACAATGCCGGCTATTGAAAAAGTTTCGCTATTCAGCCGATAGATGTTCATCAAGATTTTGTTCTCTACACTGGGGTACAAAAAAACCTATTGAGACCGTCAGGAAAAGTGGTCAGGGTTTGATCTTTAATATCTCAGTCGTTTCTCCAAACATATTCAAAATGTTTGCACCAATTGATCGAAAATATTTCTACGCGTCGATTCCAATATTATCAACTATTGATTTTCAACATTATACTTTTTAAAATATAGCAAATATTAGGTAATGTGTTATAATTTCATTTTGCAGAGTAAATTTCCAAGTATTTTCCTATAACAGACTTCAAATGTAAATATGGCAGATTTTATAGGTAACATTGAACGATTTAAAGGGGTACAGCTTCGCAAAATGCTTCATTTTCTCGGCAGTGTTGGGGCTGTTCAGAGCGGCAATGGGCTAGTATTGAATTGGCAGCTGGTGGAAGCTGCTGCTGGCAAGCAACCATTGGCCAGGTTGCTGATGGCTCTATCGCCTTTGGCTAGGCATCCGTTGCTTGGCAGTAATTGGATATACAGTCGGTTAACCAAGACACAGATTTTTTTCAATTTTTTCATACAGATATCTGTATGTAAAGATTACAGATTTTTGAGAAATACCAAGATTTTTAAGATTTTTAGGAATTGCTTGTCCAGTCAAAAACCTCGAAATTCAAAATATGAGTACAGTGTAGGATCCATCTTTTTATCAATACTACTTTCAGTGAGGCCCATGAAGCAAAATAAAACAATTGACTCTGACACTACAGTGACACATAACGGTTTGAAATTCCGCTTGTGTGTGTGGCCCCAAACGATTTCTCCATAATTTGTTTTGAGATAAATTTTGAAGAAATTTTTATAGAATAGATTCTCAGAAGTTCCTTAAGATATTCCTTCTTGCGTTACTATAAGTATTCTTCATACGTTTGTAGGCATACCTTCAGGGATTATTCTGGCATTGCATCTAAAGTTTTTCAAAACTTTCTTGTCATGAAATGTTTGGAGGAATCCCTGATCTTGTGAAGTTTTGTGATTTTAAAGGAATCCCTTGAGGACACCTGAAAGAACAAAACAAAAACTATACGGTTATTACTGAAGTAATTCTGAATTCTGAAGAAAATCCTGGTTTGTTGGAGAGATCTTAAAAAAAGTTATTGCATGAATTCCATCGGCTCGTATACTTAATTTTAAACTTCAAAAACTCCGCAATAGGTTTTTGTAGAACTATTTTTCAAATTTTGTCTTGTATGTCTGTGAGGATTCTTACACAGAGTTCTCTAGATATTACTTAAATATTTTCTTCATGTATTCTTTTTTTCATGTGTTTTTTTTTTCAGAGTTCCACAAGAGATTGCTCCACAAAATTCGGCAGAATTTCAACCCTTGCAGTAATTTCTACAGAATACTGTTCTTCTTATTTAGAAGTAATTTTATGGATTTATGCACAGGAATATTGGAAAGTTAGAATAATGTTCTCGATAGTTATTTGTGCTTTTCGAAGCAAAGTTATTTCAAACGTGATTTTTTGTTATCTTTAATATAATCTTGCAATGTAAAAACCTATACAAATTTTGCGCAATTGATAAGCTGTTCCAGATCGATGGTTCCGATTACAAAATAAAAAAAAAGGTTTGTGGGCTTTGGATCAGATTGGTTCTTACCTATGCGTCAAAAAGCTACTGAAACGTGATTGTCCCTATGTGATAATTATCAAATATACTTATCACTTTTTGGCTCTTTGAGCTCGTGTTGTTTTTGTCGTTCTAATCTAGCTGAGACAACGGTTTGATCGTTGTCATCTTAGTTACCCGATGTGGCAGCCGATTCCACTTCTTAAGCTAAGCATTGCCTCTTATCAATAAAGCGTATCTTCCAGGCACAGGCTACGGAATTCCTTATCATGTGTTATCAGGATTTCGGAGTTTCATATTTCAAGAAACATTTTCGTAAGAAGACAGAAATATATATATCGGAGTAGCTGCAGGAGGAATGCTTAAATCCGAAACTCTCGATGATACCAGGAAGGAGGCTTTTCACTTAATCTACTGTACTTTCTATGCCGATTTTAATATACAGATCTTTAAACGCTTTGATCTGAACGATCCAGTTCTGACTACTGCATCAAGCGTTGACCTCAAGAAGCAGCGCCCTTTGAAATTCAACTCGATTAGCGGTGAGAAACATGCCATTGAAAATGAAGACGGTAGCTTTTTGCAAGGACAACGAGGTGATAGAATCAGAAGACTTCGAAACTTCTTGAAAAAAACGTTTGTATTACAAACAAGCAGTTGGGAAGCTGGCTCTTTGCTAAATAAGAAAGTTCATTGTGAACGTTTTACTAATTCCGCATTGTTTTGCAGAAGAAGTGGAGCGCACTAAAATCTGAATAAGTCCATAATCCGGAACCGCTTGGGTACGGACATCATAGATGACAAAGAAGGAAAAGAGAAGTTGGTCAGCTAATATTAACATTAAAACTAAATTCTAAATTCAACAAATTAATGTACTTATCAATCAGTGATTGTTGAATCCGTTCCGATTTTGTTCCATCCCGGAACTTTTAGTAATCATAACCAACACCTCATGATTTATTATTATGAGTGAACATAAATCCCTCGTATACTGATCTGCTTCCTTTTATAACACCAAATTTGAAGTAAAGATTTTTACCAAGATTTTCTGCAGTGAAACACAGATAAACAAGATTTTTTAGCAAAAAATTAAGATGATAACAAAAAATAATGTGGCAACCCTGTGCACGGTATAAGCCAGCCATCATCATCGCTAATACGACAGGTCCAAAGAGGATTGAAGAAACATGTACCATTTGAAATCTTACCTTTTTAAGGCGATCAATTTTATTTTCCCTGCAGAAAAGCTTTGATTGTATTGAAATATATTTCTTAACATATAGTTCTAAATTCAACTGAAATATCTTAAATCTTTTGTACAATTTCAAACATGCCTCGGAAATTGAAGCGGTCTCTAGATTATCTCAAAGCACATATATAAAACAAGCTAATGCCTAGTAAAAATTTGGCAACCGTTACGGAATATTGAAATAAATTATTATAACATTACACATTGCCACGTCGTTCTTCGTCACATTGGCGGACAACCTCATGGGGCTGTCCCTTGTAGTTATTTTTGAGAATTTGACATCTTTTTCTGTTTAAACTGTTATTTCCGTCTGCGGTAGCCGGCCAAAACTTCTGATCTGGCAGCTGCTTAAAATCCGTTCCTCGTGTAAAATCGTGTGTTTCATCGTTCATTAAGATGCAATCAAACTTGTTAAGCAACGTCGTAAACACCTCACGTGCTCTAGATCTTGATGTCGTTCCATTCCATGTTTGTAAAATTTGCAAACGTTCACGTGATTTGCATTCGCTTCTATAATTTAATGTGTAATGTAAAGTGTATATGCCATATCATATTACACTGATGAGAACGTGATAATTTCCAACACATACGTCAAAATAGAGATGCCAAATAATTAGGCAAACCACTGGGTGATCGTTTTAGAATCCATAAATGACTGATAAACTTGACCAATAGCGACCAAGTTAATGAAACGAGGTTAGCTGATCGATTTTAAGGCCCGAAAACAATTCCGGAACAGGACGACGACTCCTCCTGTTTAATCTACGCCAAATGGATGATTGTCCTCCAATGAACCCGCTTCTGGGCCAATCGCCTCCAGTCCCCTGGGCCACTACAAATATTCATCGTGCTCGTGGTCTGCCACGGAGTCGACGGCTTCTCCCTGGCTGTCTTCTAAATAAAATCTTCGCTTGTCGTTCTTCCGGTATCCGTGCAACGTGACCCGACCAACGCAGCCTGTCGCGTTTTCTGATTAACAATATCCATCTCTTTATATACTTGGTACAGCTCGCGATTCATGCGACGCCACCAGATGCCATCTTCTTGTTTACTGCCGAGGGTTTTTCACATCACTTCCTCTACCGTCCAGGTTTCATGGCTGTACAAAGCAACCAGCAGGATCTTTTACAACGCAAATTTTGTCTTCGACTGCAAAATACAGGATTTCCGCTGGTTCCGGAGACCGTAAAACGGTAAATTCGAAGCTGCGAGAGCCTCTTTACCTCGCGGTTAACATCATTACCGCATGCCACTAGAGTTTCAAGTTACACAAATTCTTCCACTACTTCCTATTTGTACCACATCGCTATTAGCCCCAAGTTGTCTACCGGCGATCAAGTACTTCGTCTTGCTGGTATTCATTGTGAGACCCATTCTCACTGTCACGCTTTTAAAAGGCACGAATGCCTTTTTCACGGCTCGAAGGTCAGTTCCGATGATATCGATGTCGTCCACAAAACCTAGGAGTATGTGCCATTTTGAGCCGAGGCGTGCCGCTCCTTCGCACGCCGAATTTCCTAATAAGTTCCTCTTAGAGCAATGTTGAGCAACTTGGAATATTTATTTCTGCATGTTTTTATGGAATTATGTGTCTGCAAGAACATTAGCAGCCATGATTCTAAATTGGCCTACCTTGGAGTTTCGTTTAATATTAATCTTTTACAACCATTTCTTTCAATAAAAATATATTTGAAATTGATTTATTAAATTTCTTCGTTATGCTTTAAATGTCCTTTGATTTGAACTGCGCTAAGCGGTCCAGTTCCCATCTAGCACCCAGCCAGCTTGCTTGCCATCGATGGGAGAAAACTTCGTTTAAGTATTGCCATCACGTTTCGTTTCCACGTGCACGTACAAATCAGGAAAATCACACCGTTCGTGTTGCTTCCCAACCGATTGGTCTCTCTATTCAGAACCCATTCTCTAGAGCATTATGCCCTTTTTTTCAACCAAGCATCAGCTGGCACGGATCAGCAACACAAACTGCACGTGCATTTTTAAGCAGGAATTGATATTGTATTTCTTTCGTATTGCAAACATCAACAAGTAAAAATCGGATTTATATCACAAATAAATTAAATCGAAGGAAAGAACGAACATAATCACATAAAAGCCACCTCGACTGAACGAGATGCGGCTTTAAAATGCACATTCACAGCGAACAAGCAACGGAATGCGTCTTCCAATTCATCCCGTAAAAATACTGTATCATATCACATGAAAATATCGAACTGCACCCAAACATTCTACACACATATCCTTGAACAAAAATATTCTCACCGATTATTTACCACTCGTCTCTAAGATTCCCCTTTTTCTGTTAATATTAATCAATGAGTTAATTCTGTTCATCGTGTAGTTAAACGAACCAAGAACTTTGTAGGAACTAGGTTCAATATTTGAACTAAACCAAAACAACTTTGATACTAGAATATAGAGCAAATGTACACAAGCAACCAAAAACCTACGAACAAATGAAAAAAAAAATGGACATGTTTCAATCAAAAGTTTGTACTATTACACTTATAATATTTCCACCAAATGAAAGAGAAAAAAACACACAAACTACTGAATGACTACACTCACATATACAACACACAACTCTTACTAACACAATATAAAAACCAAAAAAAAAAGGAAGAAAATATGTATGATGATACTAGCAACTAGGTGACAGGTGTGTTTCCATACCTAACTGTAATCGAACGTATATTTCGTCAAACTTGTTACAAACAATACTACTTGGTAGGAATGAGACAAAACAACGTAAATACGTGTATAACGAAAAATAAAAATCATTCATATACCTACTAACAAATGAAAAACCATACACAAACGGTTCTAGCATGTACTGGAACCAAACCAAGTTGATGCAACTGAAGTTGCGTTCTGAAATATTTAGGGTTTATCCGTTCAAAAATAAAAAAAAACAACACCGAGAAGGAAAACAACAGCAACAAAAACACCTAAATAGAAATGATAAATGATGTAGTTAAAATTGAATTAGAAAGTGTGACCCAGTGCGCAAAATAACAAGTTGATGATTACGACAAAAAAGAAAAACGAAACAAAACTTTGAACAAATAACAACCACAGTTATGTTACAAATGATAAATAATAAAGGTATATAAAATGTACCGGTATGGGTGTGCGTTTCACTTTATTGAGAAAATTATTGAAAGCACTGACAAGCGGATAAGGTAAGGTGGAATGAGTGAATGCCTCGCTTATGATCCCAGGACTCGATCAACTAGGCAAAACCGTGGTCTGTCGATTTGAAATAAGGGCCTGTTCATAAACCACGTAGAATCATTTTTGAAAATCTCAGACCCCACCCCCCGCCTCCCTCGTAGATTTTTCTCCATACATTGTTTTAAATTTTTGTATGGAGCGTAGACTTTGACCACCCCCCCTCCCCCCCTCCCTTAATAGTCTACGTGGTTTAGTAACAGCTCTTTTTGTGAGAAATGCGACGTTACATGTTGACGTTAGATTTTGTATGCTGAGAACACTTTTGCACTACAAATGCAGCTAGTGGGATATTGAATAACATTCAAACCATGCAAAATTTTTTATTCAAATTTTTCGTTCAAGGAATATTCATGCTAAGTGTAAGTATTACAATTTAAACATACATCCATGCAGACAATCAAGATGTGAAATAAAATGATGCGTTGTTGAAAATTTTGCAAGTCTTATTTGAATCAATACTTCCACCTTTCTAATGTTTTCAAGTTTATATGACCTGAAACGCATTTTTAAATTAGACAACTATTGGCAACAACAATCTATAAGTTGGAAATTTAATGACTTTTACTGTTTCGAGAAAACGTTTATTTTAAAGTAAAATTTTGCTTTCTTTTTTAGGCCTTTCTGTTGTTCCTTAAGTTTATGTTAAAGAAAATGAAATAATGGTCTATGGCATTTCGAAAATTATCTGCAATGCGAAATTGATTGCTGTCAGCTCTGCAACACATGCGGAACGAGATTTCTGAAGTTTCCGGAAGGCAAATGAGTATTCATTGTAGACACCGAAACCAGTGGATCCATCAATACGCGACCCATCCGTGAAAATTCTTTTATTCCAATTGACATGTTGGTACGCGATTCTGGAAGTATGCAATTCTGGAAGTAGCTTTCGAGAATCTACAGGTACAGTGTACAGGTACGCAGGCGTTGGAGCGAGTCGGCGATAGCCACTCAACTGGCGCTATTGAATGCATTTTTCACGTCAAGGGTTACCACTGCATAATATCGTAGTCCTCGCCTCTTGCGCTGAATGGGCACCTCAGCCGTCTTGGTGACAGGACTTCCCTTTGCATGGGATAGTATGACAAAGGGTTATGTGCCTGATCGGATACTACCGTTCAAATGCCCTCCGCTCGTTTTCAATCTTGTATCTTTCAATTTCAAAGCCTGCCGTTACCCTAAACGGAACTATCAATACACTTCCTCTTCATGTCTATTTGTTCTAGCAATAAAATTACTGTCCGCCCCTAGCGCTTCGCATGGAGATGAGAAATTATCTGCTTCTGCTAACTTCATGACAGGACTTCCCTTTGCGGAAGCCAAACTGGTTATTAGACAGACCGCCTATACCCTCCGTGCACGTTGTCAGTCTGTTGAGGATTACCCTCTCGAGCACCTTACCCGCTGTATCCAACAGACATATAGGTCTATATGCCGATGGATCTCCTGATGGCTTCCCTGTCCTTCGTAGCAACACAAGGTTCTGAATTTTCCAGGCGTCCGGGAAGACACCCTCTTCCTGACACTTTTGCATCAACACCCTGAACATTTCGGGATCCAGCAAGATAGCTGTCTTGATGGCCAGGTTCGGAATACCATCCGGTCCCGGCGCTTTGTTCACCTTTAGCGACTTTGCTATCGTAATGAGTTCCTCATTCGTCACCGTCGCCTCGTCGCCGGCCCCCGATGTGTAGTTGTCAATGCCCACGAGGTCACGGGTGTTCGGTGGAGCCGTCCACCCTTCCGTCGCTATGACAGCGTTAAGGTCTGGGATACTGGAACGCTGGTCATGGGAAAAATCTACGGCGGCGGGGGCCCATGAACTCGGGTCGTGGCTCGAAAAGAGACCGCTAACGATCGCCTGCAGCAGCTCTGATGAACGCTCGGTTGGAGCCACCGATCCCCTGATTTTGGCCCTTACTACCCGGCAGGCGTTACCCCACGGATTCTTATTGGCCTTCTGACACAGACCCTCGAAGCAGGCTCGCTTGCTGGCCTTTATCTCCCTCTTTAGTGCGGCCTTTGCGGGGACAAGCACCCTCCTTCTTGCGTGGAGCCATGTTCTTCGGAGGTCGGCAATCGACTTCGTTCACCAATACACCGGCGATCTTCAATTCCTCGGTTTGACTTCCCTCGGCATGGTTGCATTGCACGCTCGTGTAAGTGTCATAACGAGTCGTTCACCGCATGGTTCCTGGGTTTCGCGTAAGTTTCGTTCCCTCTTAAGCGCCTCTTTAAAAGTCTCTACATCAAAGTGAGACGTTCTCCATCTGTGGGCGAATGGAGTGAATGCTCCTCCTTCCGCACGCTGCCTTGTATTGTGAACGATACAATAACGAACCGCCAAGTGGTCACTATGGGTGTAGCCATCATCCACCCTCCAATTGCTAAGCAGCCCAGGACTGCTGAATGTTATATCGATGATCGATTCCGCTCCGTTTCTATGGTAGGTACTCTTGGTACCCACGTTAGCTAGGTCCATATTGAGCCTAGCCAAGACCTCCAGAAGAATCTGACTGAGCGTCCAAGCGTTGGCCAGTTCAGGCCAGTAAGCCAGGTTCAGGCCAGTTAGCTCCGTTGTCATCCGATCAAGCATATTGGAAAACTGTTCAATCGACCATCTTGGCGGTGCGTAGCAGCTGCAGAAGATCACTTCATTCACTTTTACAACCGCAAAGCCTTCGTTTGTGGTAGACAAAACCTCCTGAACCGGGTACTTGACCGTCGTCCATAATGCCGCCATATTGGACCTGTCCGCAAACCAGCTTCCGTTGCCGGCTGGGATGCGGTATGGGTCGGAAATTATGGCGATATCCGATGCCGACTCGCTAACGGTCTGACACAGCAGTTGCTGGGCTGCCTCACAATGGTTCAGGTTTAGTTGGGTTACCTTCATTACGGTTGGCTTGTTGGTATACCCTTAGCGGCCGGGCACTTGCCCTCCCCATGACGTGCTTATCGTTCGGTTTTCCGGCGCACTTCAAGCATTTGAGGGGACCTTTGCAATCCCACGCCTTGTGGCCAGTGCTGCCACACCTTCTGCGCATCTTACTCCGATCTGGCCCTTTGCACTTCCAGGACATGTGCCCGCTCTCTAGGCATCTAAAACATGCCTTTGGCGGCTGGTATAGGCTTAGTGGGCATATGGACCATTCCACCTTTATATTCGCCACTTTCAACGCCGCGTCCGCGTCGACTGCCGCTACCCTCATAGTTGCTACCTGGATCCCGAGTGAACCCTTTCTCAGACGTATGTCTGTCGCAGCAACCTCGACCTTGGACTGTTCCTTTAGTGCAGTGGAGATCTCGTCTGCCTCGGTGATCTCATTCAGGTTTTTACACTGGATCGTCACCTGCGAGACAAGGGCGCGCACCTTCACACCCTCACCTAAGGCCTGCCTTGCCAGGTCTCTATACGCAGGGCCCTTTAGCGTTGTAGCCTTCTTCAGCTCCAGGAGCATCTCACCGGTACGGGTACGGCGTATACGTCCATTTTTTTGGTTTTATTCCCCTTTTTCGGACCTTGTTCCAGTGATTTTTCCTGCCACGCCTGGGGTCGTCACTTAGCCTATCTCTTTGCGGGCAGCCGGAGCTGGTCGCGAAGATGGACCCTCAGACCCCGCCGCCACATTCGCATAAGTTTGTTTCCCTTGTGGGGCTTCCGACACGATGCGCTTCTTGGAAGCGCCAGGTTCCGTTTCACCCGGAGACTGCCTAGCCTGCTTGGAGGTCCCTGCCCCCATGGGTAGGGTGGACTCTCCGACCGAGACGGCTGCATCCGTCTGGGTCTGCTTCGAGGCTATATCCCACGCCCTTTCGATGGCTGCTAGCCATGCCAACTCTTTGGCACTCTGCTCGGCTAGGAGCTTGGCCTTCAGCTCTTCCCTCTCCTTGCATGCAGCCTGCACTGTCAGAAGGCTCAGTTTGAGGTCCTTCGCAATGTTGTTGCGCGACGAAGTGAAGTCGATAGTCGCGTCCAATTGCTCAGACACCTCCAACACTTTAGGAAGGGTTTCCCGCATCCTATCCATGGCCCGGATGAGTCCTGGCCCATCCATGGCCACGCCTAGCTTGGTGAAACCTGCCTCCGATGCCGTAGCACTCACGCTCGATCCCACCGTTTGACGCGGTGGGGACATCACTAGGCCACCTTTAGCGAACGGATTCGCTTTCTCCGGGTTTTCTTCGTTTCCTTCGTTTCCTTCGTTTCCTTCGTTTCCATCGGTGTTAGACATTTTCGTGTGTAATAGTGAAGTTAAATTGTTTCAGCGAAAAGAGATCGCAGCCTGCTGCCATGGTGCACAGGCGGAAAAATCTACCCAACGAGTTAGCTGACGTCACGGCTAGTACGCCGGAGCAGGCAAACATCAATGTCAACGAATCGTATCGATCGGAAATCCTACCTCGAAACCGCTACAGTATCGGCGGAACTGCCATAAATGACAGCGACCTTAATGGCTTTGGCGATGATCCGTTAAATCCCCAGCCGCAGCAGGATCAGCGACCAGCCACAATCAACATTCCTCCCCTGATGGTGAAATCACTCAGCTTGGACAAGACGAAGCAGACCATGAAGGCCTTCAAAATCGACGCGTCATATAAAATCTGCCGCATTGGAATCAAAGTGGTACTCACTTCCTAGCAGGACCACCAAAAAGCCTAGGAGTTTCTTGACTGAAATAAACCGGAATACTTCACCTTCGACAACCCGTCGGAGAAACCGTTTAAGGCAGTCATCCGTGGCTTGCCCATCATGGACGTAGCCAGCATCAAATCCGATTTGGTGCTACGATACAAACTCACTCTGCTAGCGGTTTAACCTATGGCAAGGCACAACAGGGAAAGGCAATACCGTGACTGCCTGTACCTGGTGCACTTTCCGAAAGGATCAGTGACGCTGGGTACATTAAAGGCCTCCAGAGTAATCGAGGATGTCATCGTCTCCTGAGAGGCCTACAGAGGAACAAACAAGGATGTGACTCAATGCATGAGGTGCCTGAATTTTGGCCACGGCACACGAAACTGCCGCCTAGATGCAATCTGTGCACAAAATCCTGTCACGACACTCAACAATATATTGCAAAACAAATTTTGAACATGAGCATGAGCATGAGATTGCTACTCCGTTATTGCCAGCTCGGTTGTTATTACACAGAGAACCAACAGATGATGGGACTAACATACATCTTCAATGTGTAAAAACTGGTGATTTCAAACTAAGGCAATACCGGCACCGGCCTCGTCCGAATGCAGGTCAAGTAAAGAAATGGTAGGAATATGTTGACGTGATACTCGCTTTATTGGAAGCCGAGAACACCACGAGAAATCACTGGGGTTTTGAATAACAGGATTGGGTAGCAGCCGGGTTTGATTTGGTTAACGATAAGCTGTCAAGTGAAATATTTGAAAATTAGTACCGATATCCGGTGCTGTTGGGGCCACTCACAAAATGTGATTGTGGTTTTTTATTGGGAATACAAGGTGTTTTTTTAATAATGCTGAAAAGCCGATTTTGACCGGTTTAAATCAACAGTAGGGATGCTATTGAGGACGCTCACAGAGTGTGATAGTGGTATTTCATTAGGAAAACAAGTCAATTCATCTCAACGCCTGAGAGCCAGCTTGGACCGATCTACACCAACAGTACGAATGCCGCTGTAGTCACTTAAAAAATGGAACAGTGGTTTATTTGTTCCAAGATAGGGCATGACGAACGAATAATTTGGATCACAATTAAATATGAACTCACAACCGACCCACATTACCCGGCGAATCACGAAACAAAAGACAAAACGCTACGCCCGATAACAAAATATTGCGGAACGAAGTGTCGACACAACCAATTTAACTTTTCAACCAATTAAACTGATGGTTGACGCAAAAATTAAAATATTCAATATTAAAAATAAATTAAAATCAATATTAAAAATAAATTTTATTAATACAAAAACAATGGGTAACAATTACCTGTCTTGCTCTATGTCCTTAAGAGCACTTACTACCTCACGAGTCGCCTGTACCCAACTCAGCAGGCATCCGTCCAGTTTCTTACTCTCTCTTGACGCTTTCGGAGCTCTTGAACATAAACTGGTTCTTCACGGTTGATCAACTTTCATGTTCAATCTTTTCCCGGATGAGCTTCTGCATATTACAAAAAAAAGACCAAACCGGCCTACCTCGAATTTTTACGACGCTCAATCACACATCCAAGCGGTTTAATTTTTGCATGTGAACATTTGATCACACACAAGAAGGAACAATACGTTACCGAAACAACGCATACCACGCTACGTCCGAAAGTAACAGCAGTTGGCAACAATACATTGAACACGAACTCTTGCCATCGAACAATAAATAATTAGAACAATAGATAGCGCGCTATGCCCGATAACTTAACCGACACCAAGGTTATACGACGCATCTGGTAAACTACTAATATAGATCACAATTAAATAGCCAATCAATCATGACCCACACCACAGGTACACCACACCCGCCGTTCCATCATATCTCTTTCTTTTCATTGGGAACTAGATATTGTGTTACGGCGAGTATGGTATACCATTGGTGTGGGTCAAAACCAACGATCCAATCAATTATGATCATCACCAACAGCACCATCATATATCACCAGGAAGCAGTTTTACATTTTATTTATTCTTCGCTCACTCGACCACCCACGCCACCGAACAATAGATAACTTAGAGAAAAGATAATGCGACCGTTCTCCGCCGATGCTCAAAGCAGACTCGCAAATATTGCAAAACAAATTGTTGCGATTAATATACAATTGTTCTAGGTATACTAGAATCAATACAATTCCCGAAATTGCCAAAACGAAACTAATAGAAGAACAAATAGCACAACCCAAACAAAAATATGTAGCAAAATGCCAAAGTTCCGAACATGACATGATCAGCGGGCTATATCCACATTAAGTTAAGTAGTATTTAGTATTGAGATTAGGTTAAACTGACAATAATGACCACCAATGTATGACATTGAAAATTATTATCAAATCAAAGAAACAAAGAAGATAACAAACTTGAAACTCAAGAGAGCAAAAGATGTAGCTGGAAGCAAATCAATTAAAACGTAAACAGAGATTGTTGAAAGAAAGGAAATAAAACATGATTTAAGTAAGTAAGAAAGACTCATAACTTCGTCAATTCTGCCTCAATCGACTTGAAATTTTATAAACATTTTTTTTGAAATATTATGCCTTAAATTCAACAAATAAAAACAGTGCAAAAAAAATTATACCCTCACCCCCCTTAAAATGCTAGCAACAACTATCAGATGAGGCTACAGCATCCCATTTTAATGTTCCTCTGTCCAATCCTTCCTTAAAAAATGTCACCCCCTTTTAACCTCGGGTAAACCGCGAGTAAACGGCCAAAGTTCCGTTATACATTAAGTCATTCATCATAGGCTTTGTGCACAAATTACGTAACGCAGAAACACGGGATTTTTGACCCCCTCTCCCCCCTATGTAACAATAAGTAACGCGTGATTAGACTCCCCCCTTTAATTACGTAACGCTCACGGACCCCCCCCCCCCTATTTCTCAATTGTTATAAAGTCATCACAAAAACTGTACTTGCGGTGGTTTTAATGTTTAAATCTCATTTGAGTAACTTCAAATTAGTAAAGATTGCAAACATCAGTCAATGAATGTTATTACTTAACTTAAAGCTATTATAAAGATTACGAAAAACATTGCACTCATTGTACTGCATTCATTCAGGTTACTGGATGTTTTTAAAACTGTTCCAAATATTAGTTCAACAAGCTTATTCAAATGTCTTTCAATTATTTAAAAAATCACAATTTTTTTTACTCATATCACTTAAATCTAGTTAAACGACTTCAACAGTATTTTATGCAATGCATTATATTAAACTATTGCAATTTATTTCAAATTCAACAAAATAATTTTGTAGATTCAATAATCAACAACAAATTTAACAAAATTTCTTATCATTTGAATGGTTCTAATATAAATAACAATATTTTTTGTCTAACGTCGGACTACGTCTTTGTTTTCTATACTGGGTTATAATTTAAAAAAAATCGCATTGCGGCCGTCAAGAAAAGTGGTCAGGCTATGAGCGTTAATATCTCAGTCCTTTCTCATAAAATTTTCAAAAATTATGCACCAATCGTTCGTAAATATTTTTACGCATTAATTTCAATGAAGAACATTGTAGATTTCGGGCCACCTACTATTGAAAAATTCATAAATTTTAAGCCTTGTCTTAAAAAGTACATTACGCCTTAGAGGTTATATATGACCCCAAAAGGAAAATGTCCGTATAAATCCGTATACTTAGTTCAGTTATTTTTTTTTCAATCTTAAATTAATTCTTATATCTGAGAAACATAAACACATATGAGTATATGACCTAATTGACGAAGGAGAATAACCTGAGTATGAAGAAGTTCAGGAAAAAAAACATAAATGCCTTACTAATAGTGCAAGCCGTTGTTTTAGAATATGGTGCATATGCATATGCATATGCAATTCAAATATTGTTGCATCTTTCTGGGATGTTCTAGGTTATTCAAAATATCCTTGAGCTCGTAATTTAAGATCTACAGTAGTAATTATAGCTTTTTGGGCTATACAAAGTTACGCTACGTATTCAACTATATTCAGTGAATATTTTCGAAAAGCTAAGAAAACATAAGCTACACTGGGATGATCTAGGTCATCCAAACCGTTCTTAAGTTCAAAACATAAGATCTGCAGTTGTAACAGTTGTTTTTTGAAGCTATAAATGGTGACCATATGTATTTAAATATATTCAAAAAATCTTTTGGTAGGTCAACAGACATTATTGTAAAACTTCATAATCCTCAAGGCAATCCAAACTGTTCTTGAGTTTAGAACTTGACATCTACGGTACCACTTATTTTGTGAGCTACACAAAGTTACGTCACGTATTCAAGCATATTCAGTGAATATTTTCGAAATTAAAAATTCACAAGAAGATAATCTTGAGATGGTCTAGGTCATCCAAACTCTCCTGGCGTTCAGAACTTACGATTTACAGTGGTAACAATAATTTTTAAGCTATGCTAAGTAACAATAAATATTCGCGAAGCTACGATGTTTATTGACACTTATTCATTGAATATCTT
This sequence comes from Aedes japonicus, assembly GCA_034211315.2. Classification (NCBI taxonomy): domain Eukaryota; kingdom Metazoa; phylum Arthropoda; class Insecta; order Diptera; family Culicidae; genus Aedes; species Aedes japonicus. The sequence continues at coordinate 4,675 of JASCZW010007481.1, read as the reverse complement.
GGAAGAACCACAGACATTAAGAGATAACCTTCGGATGTTCTAGATTATCCAAACTAACCTGGAATTCAAAACTTGAAGTCTACAGCTGTAACTGTATTTCATTGAATTCAGTGAGTCTTCTGGAAGGCCAAATAATATAATGAGATATCTTGTGATATTCTTAGTCACCAAATTTTCGCTTGTGCTCACAAGTTGGAATCTATAGTCAATACATAAGCTGTATAAGCTATGAAAGATGACGATATGCATTCAAACACATTCAGTGAATCTTCTGTAAGATCTGTAAGGTAAAAACTGACCTTGAGTCCAGAACTTAAGATGTATAGGAGAAATCGTAGCCTTTTGGGCTATACAAAGCTACGATAAATATTCTAACATATTCAATAAATATTCTGAAACGTCTACAGACATCATGCGATAATCTTGTTGGTTTCAAGTCGTTTAAACCGTCTTTCAAAAGTTAAGGTCTATAATTGTAACAGTAGCTTTATGAGCTATACAAAGTTCAGTTAGTTTGTTTGGCACAGAATATCCCAAGATTATCTCATAATGTCTATTGGTTTTCCAGGGCATTTATTGAATATGTTTCCTACTTTTTTCAATCATTTCTATGTTATTGAGCACCAAATCAACCAGAATACACCAAATTTCTTGTATAATAAGGCTTGATAAAAATTCGGCCTGAAAAGGCTAATTCAAAGAATATTGCATTTTACAATCTAAATGGCCAACTTCATTTAGAGTCCTACGTAGTCAGTTCGAACAACACAGTGGGGCTGTACCTTGTAGTTTTTTTCAATTCAACCGCTTTGGTCGAATCAATGCAAAGGTGTATTTTTTCCAAAAATCTTATTTTTTGATTCAACAATAAGTGCTTTTTGTTTTCAATAGAAGCGTCCTATACAGCGCTTTTAAAAACAACAAAATTTATTGTTGGTTCAAACATAAAATCGGCATTGTTTGAATAAATAAAAATTATGGGTAAGCCATGAGTCAAAAATAAAATTTGTTGAATTTATTGAGAACAATATATTTCTCAGCGTAAATCGTACATCTGATTAATGGAAAATTGCACCAATTGGTGATGCAAATCGTCATAAGATCTTTCACTTTTTTTTTAATTTGAGCTCGTAGTGGAATTTAAAGGAATTTGCTCACGTTTACTAGCGAAAATTTGAAAAAAGTATTTCAATTTTTTATTTTTTATTTTTAATAAGTGATCAAATGAAGTGTTAATTTTAAATTCTCCTAGTTTCCAAAACGTCATAAGATACCTTTCGTTTAAAAGATCACATTCAAATAGTACGTCTCTATTTATCGAAGCTTTAGAATATGGTCTAAAATCAAAAGAAAGACTTCCATTTTCCTTAAAATTTCAGCTTTCTTGCACCATTTGGCCATAAATGTGTTTCTGTTAAGGCCACTCTCATAAGGAATACATGCCATTGGCCATCAAAGGAACCAAAATTTAAAACCATGGCGATAATTGGTGCAGTGTTCTGGTTATGGCAAACGTGATTAATAATATAAAAATAAAGCTTTGGCTCAGTTTTGATATGTTTTCTTCAAAATATGTATTTAAAGCTTTCATTTAACATATTGAAAGTGGGGTTTTCGCAAAAAATTTAAACATGGTTCTTAACTAGTATAAAAAAAACCTTTGTTACTTGCTACTTTGCTTGGCACTCAGGAAATTATATTGATTTTCAATTGGTTATTCACTTTTGATTTATTTTTCAAATTGGTTATTTTGTTACGTAACGATTTTTTAACCCCCCCTCCCCCATATGTCACAATAACTAACGGTTGCTCAACCCCCCTCTCCCCCCTTCATGCGTTACGTAATTTGTGCACAAAGCCTTATTTCCTTGACAGGTAAACAAAAACGTTGCGTAATTTTCCAACTGACATCTCTTTCAAAGATTTCACATCATAATGAGCATGCAACGCTGTACACCATCATCCTGACCAATCTCTTAAGAAACGGAATCATTTAAACAGTCTTCTTAACAATAAATATACCAGTACACTGCTTCAAAATACAGTTTGAAGTAATGCTTTCAAAACGGATCATTATCGTTTACACAAAGCGCTCTAATCCCCATTTTTGAATCCCATGTGGGACATTACAAGTAGCTAACTGCTTCCTGCACTATCCGCGTATCACAAAAATACCACTATAGGAAACACTCCGGCTGCCAACAGCACCGTATAACAAGGGGAAATACAGTTTTCCATTTGAAAAACGTTTTCATGTTTCATCGTTTTTCCACAGTCAGCGCAAACATCGGACAACTGAGCACCTCCCAGCGAATGGGCGGCTGCTGATAAAAAGCGCAAACACATCGCACAATTGTACAATTCACTTCTCCATTGTGTGTGTGTGTGTGTGTCATCTAGTTTTCCACCCCAACTCCTCATCGCCTTCCACATTTCGGTAACGAAACGAATGTGAATGAACGAGAGGATTATCTTTTCGCACATTGTTGTTGTCATGGGGATTAGCGCATATTGTTTAGTAGCTTTTCCGCTTGTGATGGGAAGAAACTTTTTTTTTCGCTGATGCCTGTTCTGAATGGATTTATTTCTCCACGTAAATAACAATGTGCCAGATCGCATCCAGTGCTCCGGTGAACCAACAACTGAACAAATAAATTACATTATACTGTCCCTGGTTCTAGCTGCTTTTTACACTGGAAAAACATCAATTCCCAATGAAACGAGATTCTAGCCGTGACAAGCAACATTATAACATTTTACTTCATCATAGTTAACCAGAATCGATCCATTTGAGGAAATTCAGTAGAATCATCAACATCTTCGCCATTGCGTAAAATTAAATTGCTCTATAAACGATTTAATGTTTCTTTCCCGTGCTGTTTGTCCTGCAACTTGGCAAATGGCAGATTTCCTTAAATCCTTTTTACTTAATGCTGTTTCATCCTCCGTTGCTGTCTTCCCTCCTGTTCTGGGCAGAGGTGTGATGATGAGGAGGCTACGGAAACCGAGATTTTCCCACCGCTACAACTAAATCAACAACGATCAGCAAAAGCCAAACGAGAATGACGATGATGGAGCAGAATATAATCGAGCCGGCATTAGTGTAATCATCGAAGCCATTAAATCAAAATAAAAGACAATAAATTTAAATTCAGTTTCCCGCACATCTCTCCCCCCAAAATACCGCCTACCGGGCTCTTAACTGAAACATGAACATGAATCTATGGTCAGGGCCGAGGGAGGGAAGATTCGTATCGCTTCTCATCTCATCTTATCCATTTTGTCGCATGACCTGAGGCGCAAAGTTTTCCCTTTTTAGCTTGTCTTGCTTTTTTGGAACTGACAGTGGTGTAGCAAGGCCAAAGCATAACTTTGGCAGCGCATTAATTCGCGTCGTTCATCCACTCTCGGTTTCTTAATATAATATTGAAAATTAAACTTGAAAAAATCCACATAATTGGAGCATTGAAATTTATCCAGTTTATCCAGTGTAGATGATTATAAATATAAATTTTTATAAAATTTTCTACGAGATGAACTTTTCAACGATTGTTATTTAAATTGATTAAAATGCATCCATTTTTCAGTGCATGCAACTACAATTTTCAATCACCAACTAAAGAAAAAAAAGAACACTGTGCACCTTGAGTGATGCTTTAGTTTCAACCTTCTCGTTGCGTTAACCGGATCATGACGAAGATGCTTCTCAAAATGTCAAAAACATATCACACCTATACGGAACTATCATTACACTTTCTCTTCATGTCTATTCGTTCTAGCAATAAATTACCGTCCACTCCTAGCGCTTCGTATGGAGATGAGACATTTTCTGAGAAAATTCAGAAATTCTGAATTTTAACTGGCGCGTAAAATTTTCCCTCGTTTAATTTCAAGCCAAAGGAAGTGTAAACAATGAAACTGTTTGCAATCTTTTATGCGCCATACATTTTATTTTCGCAATCTTTCATACAACATCCGGTTTAAATTTACATGAAATATCCCATTAATAGCTGTCAAATCTAGCGTTCTCTTTATGCGCATTAGAAAATTTCATGTTTTATCTTTTCAAAACTGTGTTGAAGGTTTTTTTTATCCAAACAGCAATTTTAAGAATACACTCAGTAGCAAAAAAAAACGCCGAGCAAAATTTGGCTTCCAAAAAACGCCATGTTCAAGCTACGGTTACTTAGTCAATTATGAATATTTTTGGTCAAAAATTTGACAACACTTTTTTTTGCACCAATATTTCAGCATGGTCAATATCGGGTGAAAAAGGGAAATACTGCTGTTGTTTCGTCAACTTTGACGCCAGCTGTAGTCCAAATCACTCGATGGAAACAGTTCGAATTTCGTCCACATTATTTTCTATGTATTTTTTGGCTAGCGTGAAATTTAAAATATAGGGTAACGGGATGTAATGTTAGCCTAGCTCCTTGATTCGGCATATGTACCAAATATGTCATTATTTCGGCGACAATCAACAAAATCAAGTTGCTATCAGGATAACCGATCTATTTCAAAGCAATTAAGGCATTATTAATCAATTGATAATTGTTCACTTTCGCGTAATTTTCGATTTCCTTAGCTTTTCAGACATCAGACACCATAACTTTACTGGTTAAGCTGAACAGATTATCTACACGCTCTTCGAATGATCTAAATTTGCCGAAATTGA